>JARWCS010324319.1:0-12614 GCA_034783895.1 Geukensia demissa | reverse complement strand
AGAAAAATATATTGGAAAATACTTTGGTGATGCTTAACTTTTGGCGGACTATATAGTTGGCAAAAAAAAAAATAAAAACTTCAAGAATATAAGAATGAATCAAACTTATACTAGTCAATTATCAAGGCATAAATGTAATATACGTGTGAATGTTTGACTGTTGATGCCGATGCTCAAATGTATCATAAGTTACAATCGGAAGACCAGTACAAAATGGTCATCAAGTTTTGTTTTTTCAACCGCTTAAGCTGCTCTAATCAAGAATAAATATCCAATAAGCTGTTCAAGAAATTGTTGATAAGAGTTATAGTCTCCTGAGTTTGTCAATGAAAACAAAGGAAAGGATTTTTCTATAAGCAAGGTATTCCTCTGAAATTTAATTTTTCATAGAGTATTGGACAGACGAAATTCTTCGTATTTAGAAGGAGTCGACTTAAGGTTAGGATAAGTTTTTGCAGATTTAAGAATAAAAATCAGTTTTTGTCAGAGAACTTCACATCAGAAGAGAAGAGATGAACTGAAGGGTCAGCACTGCCAATAAGGGTTAACTCCTCATACCTTCAGAAGGCTATTAAAACACTACACAAAATAACTATTTTTATTGTAAGAAGAAAACCAAGGTGTAAGATAATGACATAGTCTATAAAGAATATTAAAATTTATATTTCGCAGTGCCCCAAAGTGTCTCGATTAAAGTCCACATTATTTATATTTTGAGGGAACAAGATAATAATGAATTGAAAGCCTGCCAAAATAAACTTTAAACTTATCCCGCAAAGATTTAATTAGATTGTCGAATAAGCTGTGTTGGAAATGTGCAATAATCTACAATAGGATGTCTTCAGAACACAATATTGTTTCATGCAAGCATAACATTCCATGTTTTTATAAAAAGGTCCTAAAAGTTTCAAATTCGGCATTTTAAGCTCCTAATTTCCTTTTACCAAAGAGAGATTTCATTACAAATGAATCTGGAATGATTTCCATATATTCTAGAAACCAATGACGGATCAGTGCTTTTATTGACTGATAAAGGAACCCGAAGTCATTGAACAATGAGTTAAGCCATTGATGCGTGCAATTACTGAATGGCATGTCTGTAGCAAAACTCAACTTTTAGGTTTAAAATCACTTTGAATCCTCTTTTCAGACAAGTAAACAAATAATACTTCAATTCCACTGTACCAAAAACAAAAACCACGGGTGCTTATTAATGGGAGGTTAGTTGATAATCTACTTTACAAACTTTATTTTTACTTAAATAATAAAATATAACTAGTAAATCGCTTCATCGATTTCATCAATCGTCATGCTACACGAGTCAAGTCTTAGTGATAATCGTTGTAAGGAGAAAAATGTCCACTGATATTTCATTTTGCAAATGAACTCCAACTGACCTCATACAGTGAATGGGACTATTATAAATAGTTTTCCTTGTTCTCTTGCAGCCAGGATGGAAAAATTTCCCGCTTTGTTTCCAAATGTCAGTAGAATCTTTCATTTTTAAAGAAGCATCAAACAAATTTCTTACATATAATGGGAATAGTATTACATACTAGTAATATAACGAGCAAAATCCTTATTATAATGAAGTTCTATTTCTTGCTCGAGATAGATGGCACTGATAGGAAAATAATCAATTATAATAAAACCATGTTTTCTACACAAACGTCTAGTAATATTATTTGTTTTATTCATGTTAGACGCAGAAACATAAATGGTCGCACTGTGCTGACTCGTTGTAGGGCATACATTGGAAGAAAGTTTCTTAAAAAGTTTTACACACAGGAAGAATACTTTAATACATTCACCAGCACCTAGTGTAATATTAATCGTTGAATACTTGTTCGCCTTTGTAATATTCATATTCTGCCTCTCCATTCAGTAAATTTCTGAAAATTTTGAGATGCTGAGGAAGGCTATCTAATAGCTGGTATAGTATGCATCCTCATTTCATTAACTTGATTGTCATTAAGGTTAAGGTTAGAGTAATTAAAGCACTTACTAGTTGTCCCTGTCGTCGGATTCGGCTTCTCATTTCGATTTCTTTGGATTTGAATGCTTCTTTTACTATGTTTGGATCTTGAACTTCCTACGTTTTGATTCTAATGCTACTGATGAGAAGGTACTCCTTGAAATGTACATTTAGCATAATTCTCCATATTTTTCAACATTGGTAATATTATATTCTTGAACTTGACGAAGATTGGTTTGGTTCATTTATATTCAAGACGCAGTAAGGTTGAGTGGTAAAGCACATAATTTATTTACAGTGCATACAAGCTTTAGCATGAATTCTCACAATTACCAATTGAAACAATACAACAAACCCCTCCATTAAAAGAAAGTTATTATCCACCCTTTTAGAACAGCTTTCAATAAATATAAAAAAAAGTTTCAAACATGTAAGATATTCCAACGATATGGACCTGTATTGCTGTAAGCCCGTATGGTAATTTTTCGAACATACCTATTTAAACTTTTCAAAATTGTGAGATCCTCTGTAATGATAAAATCAATATTTAATCCAAGATCAATTTCAATTTTAATTTCAATTTATACGTATATATGTCTATTTTCGATTAAAATCATGATGCAAGTTCGATACCTTTCACTTTAGTGTCTGCTTCCGCATGCTTAGTATTTACTTTTTCTTAATGGTAGGGACTCGGGCGGCGCTTTTAGATGTGATGGATAATTCATGCTGCCAATATTTAAATTTTCTATCAGTTTATAGATTTTCTAATTCAATTGTATGGTGATTATCTTTCCACTTTCCTGTTCATTTATCTGAGAAGATTTGTTGGAAAACAGATTTGGATTGAGTAGAACTTAAAAGATAACGAGAAATGCTTCATTATCCGATCTTATATAAGAATTTATTTTTAGAAGGTAACAGAAACAAGAGATGTATCCATCTAAAACGTTCGATTACAAACATCTACAGGGTATCCTAAGGCCTTAAATAATAAACAAACATCTATACCCTGCGACACGCTGTTAAAGATCCCGAATAAATTAATTTATTCAAATGGAACAACTATCTACCAGTTAAGTATACAATGTAAAACAAGTACATGACTGTAATATTTAAACTTGAAAACAACGACATCCATTGGATTACAGTTCCAGGTCTGAGACAGGCACAAAAAGTATGTGAAGGGGTTAAACATGTTTGTGACTACTTAAACCTCCTGCTAACGAGGAACAGTAATGTGACAAAACGACATAAAAACAAACTGCATAACATTTAACTTTTTGAAGTCGATACATAGTACGCAAACAATAACAAATAAAACAAAAAGACAACAAGATGTACCTACCTCGAAAAATACAAGCTGTTACTGACAGCTGGTTCATAATTCAAACACAGTTGATAAAGTTTAGACATCGATCAAAACACATCCGACGGATTTCGTGGATGCACATGTCATGTTGCGGCCCTGTTGGTGTTTTTAACTCGCTGACATCTGCAGGATAAATTGATTTCATTAACTTGATTGTGCTTAAGGTTAAGGTAAGAGTAATTTAAGCCAAAACCTGGAGACTGAATGATCGGTCTTGTGTTGTTGGCCTCTCCGATAGTTTAATGAGCCTTGCTTGTCAGAGGTAGATTGGTGTTTATATTTTCGTAATAAACCTGGTTTAGGATTTTTTACTTTATGATACGAGCATTGTTATACCAATCTTGGCCTGTTAATCTTGGTATGTTGGAGCTGTCAATGAGGTTTAATTTAAAACACGCTGTATCTTTAAATTCTAAAGCACTGAAAATACTGAAAAACTTCGATAAGTATTGCACTTAGTTGTCACTGAAGGCGGATTTGGCTTCAGATTTCGATTTGTTCGGATTTGAGTGCTTCTTTTGCTATATTTAGATCTTGGATTTCCTATGCTTTGGTCCTAATGTTACTGATGAGAGGTTACTTGTTGTAATAAACATATAGCATACCAAAATTCTCAATATTTATTCAAAATTGGTAGTTTTGTATTTGAAGGAACGATGTGTTGTCTTATGTGGCGATCGTTTTGATTAACGTGCCGCTACTGGAATGTTAAAATAGTTTGTTGATTGTTAAAGTTTGATTCAAACAGTTGTACAACAAACACCCTAGTGTATCCGACTTTGTAGAAAATCGTAGTGTTTTAGTCCACATTTCCGATAAAAGTCCATAAAAATTTAGATACGTTTGTCTGTTTTGTTTTCATCATAAATTGTTTCAGCATTGTAAAATCCTGAATTGTCAAGAATATATCCTATACCTTTAAAACTTCTTATATGACTTCTTGTTTAATGTCATATAAAATTAGTAACCTTAGTCTCATTACTGGAATAATCCAATGAATTGATATTGTTTCTACATTTTGTACTTTGCAGTAAGGTATTTAGACCGATGTGAAACTGGGGTAATCGTCTACGTGTTATATGTATCGACTTTAAGAGTTTGATCTTGTACAGTTGGTTTTACAGGTTTACTTTCGATGTAAATATTGTCACATCTCTGTCCCAGTTTAGGGGGAGAGTGGGGCGCTCATAGTCCCACCACATATTTTATATGTTTGTCCCAAGCCACGAACCTGTAGTCCATTGGGTATCGTCGATTTTGTGTCTCACTGTTAATCATTTTACATTTAATTCTTAGTTGGCCATTTTGTTTTTTAAATTTCGGACCTTTTAAGGTTGCCTGTCGATGTGAATAGTATAACTGATGGCCTCTTGGCAACCAGTAAATGTTTGTAATTTATACGTTTTGGATGGCAGAATCATACCATTTTTTTTTCTTCATCGAACCTTATACAATGTACTTTAACCTTTGATGGTTAGTCTATAAATGCATAAAGTATATTTCATTTGTCAATATGCGTCCTTTATCATGTCCGCAAGAAGCACATTTTACTCTGGTGGCGTATTTAATTTCATCTATAAAGGATATAATGTCCGATTTCAAGATTTTTTTCAGAACAAAATATATAATTTGCAACGAAGTATTCAGAATGTCGTTAGTAGAAAAACACAAAACGACCTTATTACGCAGTTACTTCCATTAATCGGAAAATTTAAATTCATTGCATAAGGATATCACATCCTTAAATTTATGTAAAAAAATAATGTGTTAAGCATAATATTTAAAAATGATCCATTTACGATCTTTATAATCTCATCGTGATGTTTTACAAACTTATCCACAACATTTACTACGTTGTAGTCAGAACATTAAAACTGGTTTTTATTTTGGTATAGATAATAATAGACTGATCGCTTCCTTATACAGATATTTGGAATTACAACCATATAGTCTTTCCTCACGTTTAAAGATAACACAGTATTAAATCGTCAGACATACTGTTTTTCGCGTTGAGATGCTTGACGAATAATCACCAGGAATGTCACCCCAAGCTTGCTTTCAGTAACTGCGAGCATTCAGTAAAGGTATCTTCTTTTTCATGTACTGTTGTTTAGTATATTTGTTGTAGTTTAGGTACTCTCTAATCGGAGTGAATTTCTGTTTGATTTTTATAGTTCGTTTTTAGTGTTTTTGTTTTAGTTGACTTTTCCCTTTAACCACCCGTTTTGGGAGGGATCCAACTAAACTAGTTTTATCCGACAAAAGTCGCATGTGCCTACCCAAAGTCAGGAATTGTGGTCAAATATTTGTCTTTGTATTAATTGTTTTGTTACACGCACATTTTCAATATATTCAGGCAATCGTATTATTATTTTTTTGTACACACATTTTTTTATCTGAGTCCATTTGGAGCTATTAACAAGGAGTTGTATTCCACTCTTGTTAAAGGCTTTGTAGAGACCTCTATATTTGTAAATTCCCTGTTTTTCTCATAGTTGGACTGCAGTCATTCTGACATTTACCTTGTATCTTTTCATTTTAATATGGGAAACAACTTTTCAATCAAGTTGTATATCCAAGGCGATACATGATTTGTCCTACGCATAGAGAAAAGTTATCTTCATAAACGTATGCTACTGGGATAAGTTTCTGTTGACTTATCTAGGGCTATCAGCTCACCCGCAGAAATATCAATGAACATTAGGACGTCTGAGCTTGGCTAACATTTGCAAGCTGTTGTATCAATGTAACTGAAGCTAGAAATAGTCAGCTTAGGCTAACAGTTCACCTGTTGCAGTATTAATGTAAGAAATGACGACTGAGCTGGGGCAAACAGTCAATATATACTTAGCTGGAGCTAATAGTTCACCAACTGCAGTATTAATGTAAACAGACGTCTGAGCTAGGGCTTGGAATTCACCAGATGTGATATCAATGTAAGCAAGAAATACTTAGCTGGTGTTAAAAGTTCAACTGCTGTAGTATCAATGTAAGCAAGGGCGTTTGATCTAAAGCTAAAATTCTACCAGCTGAGGTATCAGTGTAAGGAATTACTTCCGAGCTGTGGCTAACACTTCGCCAGATGCGGTACCAATATAAGCAAAATACAAGTTTACCTATGTTGAATAAATATGGTGAATTTTGCTATGCAATATCTACTTTTCAATGAGTAGCACTAGAATAAAAGAAAATTTCTGTAAATATCTGTACCTCTGACACAATTCAGGATTAAATATATTCTCTGATTTTTCCACTAACTGTACTTTTATGCAAAGTCTGCAGGCCCTTAAAGGATGACTTTGCGGTGGCTTATAGTTCAGTAATCAGTGTAAGCAATGACTAAGGAGCTAAGTTTAACACTTAATAAGCTGTGGTAGAAATATAAGCAAGGACTACGTTAAAGTAGCTCAGGTAATAATGTAATCAAATATGACTCAACCAATGCTACCAATCAACCAGATGTGATATTAATGTCAGCAAGTGCTACTTGGCTTAGGCAAACATTTCACTCGCTGCATTTTTAATATCAGAAAGGACGAGTAGAGCAAACAGTGTGGCAGCTGCAGTAATAATGTAAGCAAGGACTACTGAAAAGGGCTAACAGTTCACCAGTTATGGTATCAATTCTATTGAAGTTGTGTAGGTAATTTGTTTGTAATTACTGCGACCATTACGTTGTGCATTTTTCTTACCTTTTCGTTTTTCAAACCGCGCAAATATCGAGGAGCTTAGCTAACATTAGATAAAGCAAAGAAATACCAAAATCGAACTTGTCATGAGCATTAAATAAAAGAAGAGACTCGTTCTTTCAAAATATCTAAAACTTGTATTCAAAAGTATAGTCTACCAAAATATCCATTGTCGTCTCAGTTATGAATTAAATTACGCTTTAGCTTATTTCAAGGGGTAACGATACTAGTTCTAAGCACAAAAAATTGCATGTACCTTGGAAACAAAACAAGTTTAAAGATATTCTCTGACATTTCCACTAATAGGTAGCTGCACTTTTACGCTAGGTCTGCAGGCACTTTAAATATATCAACGGTCTTAAAGGAAATAATGTAACAGCAGGCAGTATGTGGGTTTGTTTCACTAAAATATGAGGTAAATGAACAAAACAATGGGGACAATTGGATTCCTGATTATTATTGTCTAAGACATAATTTATGGTGCTAACAGAAGAATGAAATCGTACAGCTATGTCTATCAAACTGAATTCATCATCGTTATAGATTTGAGGCCCCATTAATCAAAGGTAAACATGTTGCTTGATAGCTAATTAAATGATAAGTATTAATAAAAAATGCATTTCCGTAATTCCAACAAAAATGGTTTTGCGCAATACAACAGAGTGTGTGGTTAGAAGAATACGATTTGACAGCATAAACTATCTCATATTTGATGTCTTGGTAAGACCTTTGTATTTGAAATATTGTTAATGTTGGAAATTGAATGGAAATGAGCAAAATATTTAAGGAATCATTATTCCATACTAGTACTTTTACTTACATTAGCTATACGAGTATAAACAGAATACACAACCGCACGTTATTAAGGACGAGAATGATTATTCGAACAAATGCGAATATGCCGCTGTGCGATATTTTCCTTGACATAACCCCTTAGTATGTATTGTTAGAGTGGTGTCAAAAAATCTTTCGTTGTTTGTATTTCTTTATTTATACTCCACACATTTGGTCTTGAATGTAGCTGATCAAAGTTTTTCTTCAACACAGGTTACTTAAGTTAAAGTTTTTGTAATATTTTACAATATACGCAGATATAAATAAAGAATAGGAAGATGTGGTATGTCTATGAAACAGCCATCCAACAGTGTAAATTGCAAACATCTGCAAGACTTCCTTAGGCCCTCAATAAAATGTTACGACCACCTAAAAGATTGTCCTAAAAACTACAAAACAATATATTTTGAAACAACTTTAACAACGATAGAAATTAGAACAAGCTGTAGAAGTTATAAAAATTGATCTGGGATAAAGATATTGTTTAGTGTTAAATATATTCCAAGAAAAAAAAATATTCGTAAATTATTGTAATATGTCGTTGTACACCAAGACTAAACGTTTCGTGCGTTCTATTTAAAATATATGGCTTCGTAAATACTGGTTTCATTAATTGAGGGAAACTGTTATCAAATCGCACAAGGCTTCAAGTTGTTAATGCTATCGCTGTCTTATTTGCCGATAAATCATTCCAAGAAGTGTTCTTGTTATGTCAACATGCTCCTTAATTACTCCCAACTTTCCTGGGTATCTCTTAACATTATAAAGAGTTGTCAGGTTTCCGTTTTGTTTGACATTATTTTATTGGAACCCGTACAAATGGTATTAACACAATTAAAAGTACATTTCATTTATTTCTTAAAACTAGCGAATAAGAAATACAAAGGTCAAGAAATACGACAAGAATTACTGGTTTGTAGGTTATGTTGACCCACTGGTCAATTCGATTATTCTACATTTTAGACGTCAAACTGATTTTTACCGTTTGGATTTTTAAAAGAAAAATATCTTACCCTGATTTCGGCCGGTATAAAATAAATCTTTCTGAATAAGACCTTGAAAATTTCTGAATGAGAAATGTGAGAAATTGAGATTTTCTTTAATATTTAACTGTCAATTTCACTTGACAGGATAATACCTTCTTACCAAAACAGAATATTTTCATAGAATGTTACCAAACAATAGAAATCTAGTTAGAATTACTCCAAATAAATGGATTTTAAGATTCAAAAACGTTTAAGTTTTTAAGTAGAGTCTGTCAGAAGTATCATCTAGTGTCCTCTTGTTTGTTATCAAATGTCGATAGCCCTTTTTAAAAACCTTTTACCTTAAGTCCTAGTTTTGTTAAAAACTTTAATTTTGTAAGAGTTGTTCACCTTTGTGGTTAGTACGACACGTCGACGTAAGAATGAGCAAACAGGAAAACCTGACTTTTCCCTATATTTAATCGTTTAGCATTTGCTTTCTACGACTTCCACAAGTAGTTAAGGTATTTACGCTCCATATCCTCTTTCATAAAAACTGAAAAGTACAGTTTTCACTATTTGTCTAACACAGCAGAATTGACGTAAGCTTTAGCGATGGAAACTTTTCATAATACTGGTTAATTCTAATTTTAAAAAGAAACACGACTTTCCGGGAAAGTGTTTTTCGAAAAGGGATATTTTTACTGTATGATTTTTATGATTTTCACTCTTTAAATTCTGTAATCCATTGATGCTAGAACGTTCTTTACCCGTGACTGAGGTGTATGCTCTATTGTTTCCGTTGATGGAATATGTGTTGGGAATATATTGGTATATTTTCCTTTGGTTCAGTTTGATCTTGAACTTCATAGTTATTCGAATTTACTCTGTAAAAAGTTTAAAGGGAACTGTACCCAATTTCGTTCATTTTGACATGTTAGCTTTAGTTTTGACATTGACCAAAATTTGTTGGAATTCTAATGCAGCAATAGATTATCAGTGAACATCTGAACGTTACCACCAGTAAGTAAAGGCTGCATCTGACAATATGAAAGTTCCTACAATGTACTGCCTTACTAACTTAATAGGACACTGTTAGTCTCGGTTAATTTCTACTTCTAGTAAATGCACTTCCACTAACGTCTCAATTCTATTAACTATAGTGCCATAACAACTATTAAGACTCTCATTGTTAACTTCTGTAATAAATGTTATGAAAATCATCTATCATCTGCAAATGGTTGTTCTTACATATGCTGCAATGTAACGATAAATCTACTAGTAAATACACTTGATGGACATCATCTGACATGATTATAGCGGTCAAATTCTTTCTTGATAATATTTATGTACGATTTGGCAAGCGTTTCTCTCAATGCAGATTTACTTATTTTATATGGTTATGAATAACAGTTTATGGCAAAAATTCATAAAAGAAGCCTCCAAACAGGATTTACCGGACAAAGTTTGACAATAGTTTTAGATATTAGGATGATGTCTTAGCTTTAAATAATCCTGAGTTTAAAAAACAATGGAAATAATTTTATCCAAAAAACTCACATTAGATAATCTAACACCGGTAATGACCGTATTCCCTTATTTTGACTTGGATTTTTAAAAACTCGACAGGACTGTTTATGCAATCAAATGTATGATAAAAAGGACGATTTTTTCCTAAAGTTAACTTTCCGTTTTGATGGGGATGTGCCTTTGGTCCCTTCGTATCGTGTTTACGTTGAACAACTAGTTTGTTTTGCCCGTGCTTGAACTTAAGTTTCTGACACAAATGATCGCAACCTACCTTTCGCAGTACGGATATAGATATCACAAGCTTGTCAAGACTTACAACATTTTATACTATTGCTCATAAATATAGAATATTTTTTATTTTCGACCTTACATTAGAAATAGGTATGGCTTGTCTTTGTCAAGCATAATTCTTATAAAAAATGGTAGATAATGCTTGTAGACTGATATTAGAGGATAGTTAAATAGTAAAATTGGATGAAATAAAACATATGAAAGGATTCCGTCCAGACTACAAAATAAGCATTTTTTCACCAAAACGTGGGTTTCAGAACTCCAAAAACTAGCCATCGGACAAAACACTTTTGTGCTTAAAGAAAAAATAATGAGATTTGCGTAAAGATTTTTGGCATTCTGGCTCATAGTTTTTGCATGCAAGTCTCCAAAGTTGAATTTTTGACTCAGAAAATATCAATATTCCATATTTATGACCATGTGTATACATGGAATTCCCTGAGTATTTTTAAACCGATTCTATTTAAAAGGGGGACGTCTTTATCTTGATTTACAAAAAACTTCCATAGTTTTTGTTAAAATTAAGTTGAATAATAATGTTTCATAAAACTAAATCAAAAATGCCTATTAAAGTGTTTGTGACGTCACAATGACGTCACATTTAAAGGAAAAAACGACAATTCTGTCAAAACTTGGCTTATTTTTCGTATGTTTTGGTTAAAATAATTATCTCCGACTAAGCAGACCAACAGGATATCGATACTGAATGTAGTTCTTTACATACAACACCAGCTGGTAAAAAATTGAGGCGGTCTACGTTGTCGAAAGTATTTAGATTTAAGGAAAAAGCTCCAAAATTTTCAATTTTTCATTAATTTTTAACAAAAAAGACACATTTGGTCCTGCTAGTGACGTTAGTATGAAATCAAAAAAAGAAATGATTTTTAAAAACCTGTCATAAAATTTGATGTTTCTTTATTTTACATCAAGTTAGGTCATATTGGAAAACCACCTTACGACTGTAAAAACCGTACCTTGTCCTTTATCTTGCTTATCTACTAATTAAACATAGTGAATCTAAATAATGACGTCAACTTTGGGGAATTGTTGAATGTCTTAGAGAAAAACAATTGTGACCTTGAACCGATGTCGCCGTTAGTTCATAACGATTTACTTCTTTCGGGAAAGTTCTCGTTCCTTGGACAATTCAAAGTGTCCTGTCAAGTAAACTATCTTAAAAGAATTGTTTTTCATTATTATTGTTAAGGAAGAACAAAACTGAAATATCAAATAAGCACGAGAGATACGATTGTATTGTATTTATTGGTTCAAGGAAAGTGGAGTTCGATAAAAAAAATGATGAATCTCAAAATGGCTGAGTAGATTATAATACGTATCTTTTCATATCATACTCCATATTTATTTCCCTGCCATATCTTAAAATTTTCAAATTGGCCTGAGAAGCTAAACAGTTTTTGCATGGCCTTAGTTAAACGCATTTAACAATTGCGTTTAACACTGAGACATACAGCATTTTGAACAATTTGTTCACTAAGAAATGATGAAAATTTCGAAAAAATAAATCTCAGAATATAAAAAGATCGCTTTAAATATTAAAGTATGTGCACATCATCCTATGAAAAATGCACTTTAAACATTGAAAATCATTTTTGACCTACCAAAACTGAATATTATGTATTGGCGTTTATTGAATATTAATTTTAAATGTGAGGAAATCATAAACCAAGATCTTAGATCTTGTACACAGTCATTCATGTTATTATACAAAGTATCTCAATGTCGACTTACAAACACAAAAACAATAGTAAGAAATTTCTTTTTTATTCCTCGTGATATTATAGAAATTTGCTGGACAATATTATTAAGCTCTAATAATGAAGGTCAGTTTTATATTTAGTATGGTAACATTCTTATAATATTGCACTATGGACAAAAATAATGTCTGTCCGTCCCAATGACAGTCGTTTTTTACCTGTCGGTGACTGCCGAGGGTTTAA
>JARWCS010324318.1:0-20938 GCA_034783895.1 Geukensia demissa | reverse complement strand
CACCACCGGAAAGTTGGTAACCGCAATGGTCCTGACTTGGTACAGGCATTTCAAAAGAAATGGTGGGTTAAATCTAGATTTTACGGCGCGCCAAACCTCCCGCTTCCATTGCGGCATAAATGTACCTTTTTAACTCGATATTTTTATAATTTGCAAACCTTGTGAGATATTGTCATCCATCTTCATATTTAAAACATAAACTTTGCAAATCCAGGGCTGCAGCGTATCAAATAGCTGCTTGGAATTTATATGTAATTAGTGCAGCTTTATCGCAGAATGGACATTTCATTGTCTTCGTTTGGAACGACTGTATGTTCGTTTTCTATTTTAAAGAAAGAATATGGAAAATATACCAGAGAGATACGATCAACATCTTACATATCAAAAGTCAAATTTGTTTGCGTGTAAAGCGCTTTTCTGGATTTAATTTCACCAGTCACGCCAGCGGGCAAAGATAAGAAGATCAGTCAAAATTATGAATTGCTAGTTTCATTTATGGACCAAATGAAATATACAGTTATTGACGTAATGAACGCAGATAAGCAAAATATAAGGATAGCAATCTGGTAATTTTACAACTTATAATGAACTGTATCTTTCCAAAATACATTTTTATATTTAAAAGAGAAAAAATATGGAATATATGCGAAAAGGCACAATCGACATCTTTTCTGGATTTACCAACATCAGACACGCTAGGGGCAAAAATATGAGGATGTGAACGTGTTAGACTGTTGACTTTTTACTAGATTTTCGTGTGGGGGAGTGGGCAGGAAACAAGTTCTTATAAATTGTGCCTTGCATCTCTCTCTTATCAAACAGATTGTTGACGAAATAGAACAAACAACTTTTTCATAATACAAAATTACCAATGTTGAATAGTAATTTTAGCATTAGAACCAAAACATAGGAATTCGAAGATCCAAACATGGCAAAAGAAGCACTCAAATCCAAACAAATCGAAATGGCACATCTATTATCCATAGATGAGACCTTTCAAATTTGCATTAAATATTTCATATTCTTATATCCAAACAGCAATTTGGTTGCATTTGATTGCAAGTTATCCGTCAGTCGAAAATGCCAATTGAGATTATAATGGTTCTTCATTTTGAGTGCACTAATTTCCTTTCTGAGTATACTTAGAGCTTTATCATAAGTTAAGCTGATAGTGTGCTGAGCAAACCACAAGTTACATTTCTATTGGTTGCAGATTGCGTCTCACAGTCAATCGATAATGAATTGCTAACAATAATAGTTGATCGGCCCTAGCAATGTTAAATTTGAACTGCTTTTGAATCACCAAAGTAGTTTTGGAATTGAAACTCCTAACTGAAGGGAAAACAGAAATAAATGAAGTAAAATCAAAAATGAAAACAGAAAAACAGAAAAAGCTTTTGTGTTTGTCATCACATTCGTAAAAATAAGAGATCAATAAAGTATATCTGATTGTAGCAAAGCCTCATGTTTAAGAGCTTTCAGAAGATATTACACTTGGCGTTAAAGAACGGAGACTTTTTTTGGTTGCCGATTGTAAAATCATGAAAATAGTGTGCACCTGTTCTTACTGTGTGAATAAATATATAGAAGACGTGGTATAATTGTCTATGAGGAGCCATCCAAAAAGTCAACATTTCAAATAACAAATCATACTCAAGTTTCCTTGACAGAGATAAACAATGTACGGCATAATGTAATAGGCTCCCAAAGTAACCGTGAGAACTTTCAGATTTGTAACAAAAATATAGTACGATTTTTACAATTAAAAAGGTAACAGTAAAAACTCAAAACAACTACATCTCCTGGGCTTGGAACAGACATATGACGTTTACGAGTTTACATCCTTGTGTCAGCCAAATGTGACAGTTTTTTGTATTTTACATATAAAACTAAAATAAATATTTTACATATTGGCAATTTTGCCAATAGAAACATAGCCGAACTTGTGTATTTTTCCGAAAAAAAAAAAAAAAACAATATGGCTCATGAAGTTTGACACTAATACATTTAAAAACTTGGATTTGATTTTGTTTTTTTTACATTTTAACCCTACCACTTTCTTTTCTGTTGCTGAATTAAACGGGATGGAGGAGAGTGGTTGGACTCCAAACCTGAATCCGCGCTGGAAAAAGCAGTATATGCAGCCACCAGTGGAGAAAGTAAGAGTGGTTCATAGTAAGCCCTCAGATACAGAAGAAAAAACATTGATTTGGATCAATGCATATCAAAGTAGGTTTGTTGAGCCTCCCTGTATATCGTTTGATAAAATTACTTGCAAATTTCCTTAGAATTTTTCTTTTGAATATATTGATACGTAATTAAAACAAACTTAAACTATCTTTTAAAGTTTTCAAAAGAGTGAAATTCGAAAAGGTTACAACATTTCACCGGTAAAACTGAAGTCTTTTCAACACTGACAATTGGATCGGCCATTCCCTCGGGGACTAACAATTTACTGCACTTAACCATTCATCTGAATATTACATACATATAATTTTTTGACTACTGCTAGTAGACCAGAGGTCCCTGATGCTATACACCAGCCCATTTGTCGGACTTGTCTGACATAACATTTATCACACAGTGTTTTACAGAAATTGCTGTATTCCATGAAAAAACTGCACATAATAGATACCCTATCGCTAGATTTGGGATTATTATTTTGATTTGTTTGGAACTGAGTACTGTTTCCAGTATATTTGAATTTCTTATGTTTTGGTACTACTGATGTCGCCGATGACAGGTTACTCATTGAAATACGTGTGCAGCAAAACAAAATTCACGATATCCATAGCATGATTAAACATGTATTATGTTTTTGGAACTACATTAGTATAATGGATGTAAAGAAAACGCTATAAGAGTTATCCACATGAAACTAATAATGGTAAATAACTTTAAAAGCGGTAAATAAATTTAAAAGCAGTAATGATTGATAGTTGACAAAGACGTAATAACATATCAGTGGTACCGAATAAAGTCAAATATTGATAACAGTACGTGCAAGTCCCCAAAATAACTCACTCAAAGATCAACAGTTTAAACAAGAATTTATTTATCAGCCACATGTCAGCTTTTGAAGGCACTGAATTTACAAAGAAAAGGCATGATATTGCAAAACTTGAACCGTAGCAGTTGAAATAATTCCAAAGTTATTACGGTATTTTAAGGAAATACATGTGAAAAAATCAAAGATAAATAATACTATTGATAAATATTTACCGATGTTTAAAAAATATTGTTAAATTTGCTTTGTCATATACGCATGGAGAGTAGCAATGGAACCAAAATTAAGAAAAATGGAGTAACAGACGAAAGACAAGACCATGACCGAAACAAAAAGAACAGAAGACAGACAGGACCATGACCATAACAACAGGAACAGAAGACGGGAAAACCATAACCAAAACAACAGAGACAGAAGACGACAAAACCATGACTAAAACAACAGGGACAGAAGAAAGACGTTACTATGATCAAACAACCGTAGCAAAAGAAAGACAAGACCATGACCGAAACAACACAGACAGAAGGGAGAGAAGATGACAAAACCATGACTGAAACATCAGGGATAGAAGACGATAAAACCATTACTAAAATCATTACTAAAACAACAGGAACAGAAGACAGATAAAACCATGATCAAAACAACAGGAACAAAAGACAACATTGTGATAAAACAACCGTAACAAAAGAAAGACAAGAACATGACCGAAACAACAAGAACAGGAGAAAAACGAAACCATGACAAAACAAAAGGAATAGAGCACAGATTAGATCATGACCAAAACAACCAGAACAGAAGACAGATATGACCATCACTAAAACAACCAGAACATAAGATAGACACCATTATGACAAAACAACCGTCACAACAGAAGACAAACAAGACCATGACCAAAACAACAAAGACAGAAGACAACAAAAGAAAAAAAGACAGATTACACCACGAACAAAACAATAAAAAACAACAAGAATATAAGACGGATAAGACCTCATGACCAAACAACCGGAACAGAAGACAGACAAGACCTCATAACCAAAACAACAGATCAGAAGATATACAAGTCCTCTCGACCAAAACAACAGGAATGGAAGAAAGAGAAATACCATGACTAAACAACAGAAACAGAAGACAGACAAGACCTCATAACCAAAACAACAGGAACAGAAGATATACAAGTCCTCTTGACCAAAACAACAGGAATGGAAGAAAGAGAAATACCATGACTAAACAACAGAAATAGAAGACCGACAAGACCTCATAACCAAAACAACAGGAATAAAAGACAGAGAGAACATATCCAAAACAACAGGAACAGAAGATATACAAGTCCTCTTGACCAAAACAACAGGAATAAAAGACAGAGAGAACATATCCAAAACAACAGGAACAGAAGACAGACAAGTCAATGAACAAAGAACAGAACCTGAACCTACACAAGACAAAATAAAGATTTTGTCCATAAACCTCATAAAAACGAAGGGTGACCTCATGTGCGCCTAAAGTGTAAATACTACTGATGTACTTTAGCCACTCGTCGTATTACTTTCATGTAAAAACAGTGGTTAGTCGGTAACTGTGACTGTTTCAATAACCTATTTAAATGCATTTTAAAGACTGCTAACTCTGTAACAGATATCATACTCACTCTTGCTACTATTAATCTTCATCAGGTATCATTCAGATTACATACCGATATTTGTGAAATTTCCAAAGTTTCTGACTTTATTTTACTGTGCTTTTTCAAAATATCATACACGATAAGCTTACCATTACATGTTAGTCTTGCTTTCTGAACTTTAAAAATATCAGTCATTCATATTTTATTTACATTGCCATATTGCAAATGTAAGGTTATTGTTTAAAATTTAAATGGTTAATATTTCCTACGGTATTTGTCTGGTTCCATTATTAAGAATTAATTTCTTCTATTCAAGTAAAATAAATAACCGATATAACCAGCGCAGGTATGAATATTAATTGTGTAAACTGATACTGCCAGCAGCACAGACTTAATTATAACAATAAACCCACTGAATTTTCACTATTGATAACGATGCTATGAGAAATTGATTATGATTTCAAATATCATTTTATGCATGTGGTGAGAAGCCTTTTATATTTGTACAAAAATTGACAAGAAAAGTGATCACTATTAGTACAAAGAAACAACCCGTTACGTCAGAAATTTTTCATTTCTTGTTAATCAAGATTGCTGATTTTAGTTCAAGATACCACAAATTATATGTCTCAGACAACAAGACAGGATATGTGGCAACAGGCACTTTTCACTTATTTTTGGTTACTATCCACACTTATCCACTTGATTTTCAGTTGGTATGTGTGGATAGTAACCTATAATAGGGATAAGTGCTGTGAATATTTGATTATCCAAATTATTTCATTTTGTGTATTATGTTTCGATATTCCAGTCATCTAACAATGATCAGAAGAAAGATTCTATCCTTGTTGTATTCGAGATTTTGAATGTTCAGATGTTTTTTAATGAAACGCGGAACTGCCTCCTTTACATTTACCCATACATCTCCTTTTAATAGTCTTGTAAGAAATAATGAGGTTGATGTATTACAAAGTATATATGAAATTTACAGTGCACCAGCCAATCGGCAATCAATTTTGACTACCTCCTGACTTCTTACAAAACTCTATTTCCGTATTAGTTGAGGCGGGAAATGTCTGCAGTTGCCTCAATTTTTGACGTCGATTACGTTTTTGCCCTCGGTATGTGACCAGCTTGTTCAAATCGATTTTAAAAGAAGTTGGGGCGTTTTTTGACGTTGGCGATTTCACAGTAGGGCGTTACTTCTAGTATGCTTGTTGACAGGTAAAAAAAGTTCCTTTTATTGTCATTTTTCTTGTTAGGCTATGGCTTTTGCAAACACCTTTTTCATCTTGCATCATATTTTGTAACAACATATGTTTTGGAAAGCCAACACTTGATATCTAATTATATAAATGCGCATTTTTATAAGCTCTTTATACGCATTTAAAGTTGGCTTTTGAATATTGTTATTTGAAAATGAAAAGATATGGAGTAAATTTCAGAGAGATTGCTCTCCAACCACGAGAAAAAAACAGAGGGCACCTGCAAATCTAGAGGTCTCCACATGGCCTTCAACCATGGTTATAGACGTATGTAAGATATAGATCGTACCTTTCTGTCATATATTCCTTATTCTTAATTTTAATAAATGAATAGGAAATACATTGGGTGATATTAAATGTACTGAGCGATAAAAAGTTTTAATTCGGTCTGGTCCCTCCACTCAATTCTGATTTCTTCGACTTCTTCTGTTTGTATTCAACGGATATTTTCTGTTTCGTAAGATTATGAGGCAACGGTCGATTGTATTTCTCTTACAGAAACGCTTTTTAATCTAAAGGAATACTTGTCAACTGCGTGAACTGTAAATCTGACATTATTTTAAAAACTAATTCTAGTTTCAGATTAAAGCATTTATCTAATGGCTGATAATAACTCTTACCGGCGATTTTTAAATGGTAATTAAACTACAATGACATACAGTTCTACATGTACAGGAGAGCATATTATCATAGTGTGTGTAATTTTACCAAAAGCGCATCGAGTAAAATTGTTTTTGCAACTTGAGTAAGTTAACAGCTGGTTTGTTAGTGTGACATTCAATACACCGCAATATCTTGCCCTGTGCTATTACAATTCTCTGCTTTGACCGGTACGAAATATCCATTTCACAGATGACAATGGATATCTTCCGACTGTCATGAATACAAATCCGTTCCCATACCGGTTGTGACTATACACCGGCTGTGACTATACACCGGCTTTGACTACTGAGTAACACGACGGGCGTCACTAGTGGAGCACAAGTTGCTTACCCTTCCGGAGCACCTGAACTCACCCTGTTTTTTGTAGGGTTCGTCTTATTCCAGCTTTAGTTTTCAGTGCAGTATTGTGTGTTCTATGTTTGTCGTTCGTTTCATTTTGTTGGCCATGGTTTTGTTGGTCTTCAGACTTAACGATTTCTGTCTGCCCATTTGGTATCTTCGAATTCCTATTTCAAATTAGTTTTCTTGTAAACTTTACACGGATGAAACCAAACTTGTAATAAATGTAAACTTTTGAAAGGTAACAAACAACCAGAAACCCAAAAGAGAAGAATGGTGTTCTCTTTTACGTGTTCATAAAAAACTGTTATAAAATCAGATAATATGACTTCTGTATACTGTGTTTCATTATCAAGAAGTGGTTAAAACGTAGACAGAAAACATTTTCTCTGCAGTTCTGCAGAGATCATTCGGAATAACGACATTTCTTAGACCAATATAAAAATTGGAGATGTTAACTAAAAAAAAAAAAACAAATCAGGAACAATTTGAAAGGACGAATAACAAGTACAAGTGCAAGTTACTGACATCCTAAACCGTCTTCTTCTGACGGTCATTTTCTTTAACGTCATCTCGGTCAACGGCATTCATCCCAAGTGCCATATGTAGAAAATGTGACCTGAACTTTTCAAAATATAACAGATTTTACGATGGTTAATTGAATAAGCAGTTATAGCACGGTATTTATTCAAATTGAAGATAAAGCATGTTGTGTGACGCTTAGCTCCAATCGTTACTTAATGGCAAAGCGCAGTTTTCGTTTCCACAGCAAACCATTCATGTAGCATGTGTAACTGTGTCCCATTATTGAATCTTGTCAACCAATATTGCCTACAATAGAGCAAAGTTGCATCCGCCAACCAAATTTACGATATTGATATCCGCTATAAATGTTTTAAACATTTGATGCTTTATCGTACAAATAAAAGAAGCATTGCTCTCACGAAATCAGTAAGTAACCGCTTGGCACAGAAGCAGTCTTCAAGACTCGATCCACAGAGCTGACCCAGCGCGAACCAAAGGTGGTGGAAACAGCAGGAAGCCCTCTCGTGGGTGGGGGGTTATAATTTAGAAAGCCTGGCCGTGGACCATAGTGGGTGACGTCTTTCGATTGTGCCACGCTCCTTGCACGTTAAAGATCACTTTTGTAGTTTTCGAAAAACAGCAGGCTAATGCCGCAACAAAAGACTGAATTTTCCGTCCCTACCCATCACTCCCTTTTCCAGTGGAAGTCAAAAACCGTTGCCCTGTTGTGTCCCATCCCTCCCCATTTTCGATATTGAACTTGTTCTCGACATGAATATGCATGAAATATTTGCCACTGGACGTTAAGTAACCAACAATCAATCCATCAGTAAGCAACCGAACTCCAAAACTATATTGAAATGTAGTTAAATCAATATGTATTTCATTTTTTAGATCCATCTCTGAGGACTGGACCACAAAATGGCAAATCAAACCGACGGAATTTGTCAAAAATGTTTCAACAACATTGCAGAATTTGGAACATAACACTTCTTACCAGATAAGAATAATTGCAATAAACGGTGTTGGACAGAGTTTACCAAGCCAAACAAGTGATTACTTTATGGTCTCAAAAGGTATGTGAAATATTTAATCTTTATTATAAATTAGCTAAATATGTATCAAGGTACAATCAAACATTGTAGTATTTATGCAAATTTTTGTTGTTGATAGTATTTGATCAATTACTTGTCCATTGTTATCAACTAAGTTCTGGAATAATTGATCGGCTGCTAAGTCACCTCCTTTGAGCCTCTTCACTTTTTTTCTGTGTGTTACTTGATTTATTTTTAATATTTGTCGACGTCTACCTGGTCTATTTCCCCCTTTATACCATTCAATGATACATGATTAAAATGCTAGTTTCCTGTCTCCATGCACTTATACTTAAGCTAGTTAAAGATCGTTGTCCACTGTTTATAAATTTACTTTATTTGTAGATGTTTGGTTGCGTGTAACATTTGTAAGAAGACAAATATATGCTTTTTGTTGTTTGGAAGTTAATCTTTGTCAACATGTGGAGTTTTGAAGAAATATTTTCCGCTTCTGAATTTAAATAATTATATTCAGATATTTGGCATGCGGTATGACAACGTCTTCATTTTTATTTTTTATTTCAGAACATTATGACCAAGCAACAACATTTCTTGACAATGTCAGTAATATTACAGAGAAAATGTCAAAAGCATCATCTTTGGGTTAGTTTAAGAACTGTATGTTCCTAAAGTCTTCCTATTTATTTGCAACAATGCCTTTACAAATACCGAGGCATTAAAAGCAAGCTTTAACTACCATGGACTGTCAAAAATTATATTTTTTTTTCCAAAATGTCGCAGAAGTATTGTTGTATCGAGAATGTTATGTCGTTAAAATTCTGGCCGGATCATGCCAAATAAATATGCAATAAGTCTATTCTGTATAAAGAAGTCGTACCTGGGTTGTAATAATACCTACATTTGGGGAGATATATCTTCATATCGTCAGATATCGTAAGAGAAATAATGTAAATAGAGTTTAAATCCGGCTCTGTCTAAATCAAAGAGGTATTCATCATTAATTTCACGAAATTGCTCTTGTTGTAAATGTGAATAAAGTATTTGCTGCTGGACTCCATGCAAAAATCAATTTATTGTCTTAAATATATGGCAACGTTTCATTGCACCTAGGATTTATAAAAAAACGAAAGGGTATGTAATATCTCATTGTTAACTGTCGAACTGTCTCTTTTCTGTACTTTTGTCATATTTTCTTTGATTTAACTACTTTCGTGGCAAAAACGTGAGATCATGTAATACAGTCCATCGGTATATACGTACTTACGTCAGACATACTGAGATTAATTACATTTCGTGTTGAGAGGCTTGATATTTTATCATAATGATCCAACCCTGAACTTCCTTTCAGTAACTTCGAGCATTCATTCTTTTTGAATGTATTTGTGCTATAGTATATTTATTGAAATTAAAGTACTCTCTAGTCGGATTTGGTGACTTTCTAATTGATTTTTATGGTTTGGCGATTGCTGCTTTTGTTTTCTTTGCCTTTTGCCTTTGACCACTCGTTTGTGGAGGGTTGGTACTCACTGAACTAGTTAAACCCCATCACATCTCTCATGTGCCTGTCCCAAGTTAAGGAATGTAGTAAAATGTTTGTCTTTGGGTTTAATGTTTTGTTACTTTTTTGTTAATATTCAGGCAGGCGCAGTACATGTTTTTTTTTATTTTGTGGAGATCAAGAGCTTTCCTCAAGGAGTGGCATTTTGGAGACTTCTAGATTTGTAAATTGCTCTCTTTTTCTCGTGGTTGGAGTGCAGTCTTTCTAACATTACCTATTTTTTTCATATTTCATATTTAGGTCTAAAGTGGCCACGCAAACCTCAGAGACCGTTAATGATAGAAACTTGAAACTTGACATTAAGGAAGAATATACGACCTGTAGTGAATGGACTCCAAAAAATTCAAATTCAACTCCTTGGGGTCAAATTATAGGCGAAAAACGAAACCCGATATCCAAGAAATGATGAAATCTCCTTATTTATAGAAGATAAGATTTTGAAACTTATATCACAAATTACAATACCTTTTCTAAGTTGACAGAGGGTATCGGATTTTCACCACCATCAGGTGACCAATAAATGACCAAAACGATTGTCCAAGAACGCCTGCTACACAGCATATTATAGAAAGTTTAAATTTAGTGCATTAATAACACTTGAAAAGTTGTCTGGGCCGTATATTCCGGAATTTTGATTCCTGTCCCTGGGGCGGGCCCACACCCAGATAAGTGAAATCTAAAGATATGTCAATATCTGTTAAGATGCCCGTCCATAAATCATATATTTTCTGACCCAAACGATGTATATTCTAAATCAGCATATTTTCTGACCCAAACGATGTATATTCTAAATCAGCATAAAAAGACTTTGTCCCGTTATTTT
The DNA here is from genome assembly GCA_034783895.1 of Geukensia demissa. NCBI lineage: Eukaryota > Metazoa > Mollusca > Bivalvia > Mytilida > Mytilidae > Geukensia > Geukensia demissa. The sequence goes on along the minus strand of JARWCS010324318.1, from coordinate 10,085 downwards.
CTGATATTTCACATGAACTGGATCGCCACCCCTAAACCTAATATATATTCTTTGATTTCATAAAAACAATTGAAATTTCCATCCTTGGGGTCTGTCCTTTAATTTAAAAATTTGTATTTATCACTAAAACTGTTGGGATTCCCAACCCAAAACATATATCGTCTTAATCGTCATTAAAAACAAGTTTAATGGTCATCCCTGGTGGTCGACCCACCCACCCACTGATGTTGAAAATTTTAATTCATTCTTTGAAAAAATGTTGCAATCTTCACCCCTAAACACTATTTATTCTTCATCAGCATGAATTACAAATTAAGTGGTCATCCCTGGGGCCAGTTCCGCCCCCATTTTGAAGATTATATTAACTTATGATATCAGGTTTTTAAAATTAAAGCCATAGATACATTTTAAACATCAGTATGACTATAAGGACTATGTGGGAGTACAACTATATAGGTATACGACTATTTGGGGAACGGAGGAATGTGCAATCTCTGATTCATGTGATTGCTGCATTCTGTGCCACTTATATTGGGTTCGTGTTACTCATGTTTTAGTTTTCTGTTATCTATTAAATATTGTTGATCATGGTCTTGCTTGCATGACTTAAAGATTTTCGTTTGCCATTTCGCAAATTTCTTAAATTCATTCTAAAGAAAATATTAAGCCAAAATAGAACTTTAGCATTATAATGATTAATTGTTGGTTGCTTAATGTCCAGTTGCAATAAACATGCATATTTAGGACGAGAACAAGTTTAAGTTCGTAAATAATCAAAGTTATCGAAAGTGGTTTTGATGGGATACAACTGGGAAACGGTTTTTGATTCTCATTGGTAAATGGGAGTGATGGGAAGGGACGAATAATTTTACGTTAATTCTCCTAGTTATTAGTAGATAGATAGATAGTTTATTTCTCTAAACCAATAAACAAAGGTACAGAGAACAAATTGCATATACACAATAAAGTAAATTACAGTGACTATAAGGTGGCATAGATACATAAATGATACAATACAATAAACAAAATAAAGTGTGAGAGACTGAAAGAAAGACAATTAACAGTAGGACTACAGTGTGAATACAGTGTAGGAGGACTGACTTTATCATTTATTACGCGTATGAAATTACACAATTTTTTTAAGGTAGAAATTCTTGTAGTACAAAACAAAGCTTGCACTTTTATTCTATTTTGGAAAGACGATGGTATGTTTTTCTATCGTTTTCAAAATAAGGACATTCAAGGATATAATGAAATTGGTCGCCTATTGTGGACATGTTGCATAAATTACATATTCTTTCTGATCTGTCAATTTGAAGCCATCGCCCTCGTTCTATTGGTAACATATGATTTAATGTTTTAAATTTGCATAATGTAAAACGTGTAGATGTTAAGATATCAATCAATTTGAAAACACAGTTGATCATTATTAAAATTTAAATGTTTACATAAAGGTTATGCATTAAAAAATGAAAATACAATAAATCATGTTTTTATTTATATTCACTTTCAGTTTTTTAATTTTCTATAGCATGATAAATCATCAAAGATTAGATTGAGAGTGTGTTTCCATTTCATCGGTTAAAAACGATTTGACCATCTTAAAATAATTATCGAGGACATAAAACAAATGTCATAAGATTTATTTTAACCAATCGAGGAGTTGAAATTGTTCTGTACGTCTGCAGTCAGAGAGATAATATTTAATACTTTGATTAGTGTCGTGGAACGAGATTTTTATTTCAACATACTCTTTATAATATTAATAAATCTGAAAAGGAACGAAAATGGTGGGTCTGCGATATGTGTATCGAAAGTACATTTCATCCTTTAAAATATGAACCGACAATATATTCCGACAAATATTGTCAACATTGGAAAAATGTCTCATTCGACTTAAATCATTGTTTATGTTTATATTCAATCATTTTACAAATAAGGCCACTTTTTTACATTGTGTTTCTAAGCTATAAGAAATTTTCTGGTCAATAATTAAGAAATTGTTATTCCAATGATGTGAATTTCAATTTCAGGTGCCTCAGTTTTTCCTATTTATATAACAGCAACAGGAGTTTTCATATTAGTGGTTGCTTTCAGCGTTTTATTACATATCCTGATACGGAAACGCAACCTTTGTTATGTACAAAATACAGCGAGAAACGTCTTAAATAGTTCAAATGGCTTAGATGTTCAGCAGGGTGATGTACCCTACTATGAAACAGTCAATGATCCACCAGAATGTACCACAACTGAAAGTAGCATTGCACAATATGTTCACAAAACTGGATTTGCGCACAGTGATATAACAAATGCTCTTAATGATAATACGCGATCAACAGGTGAATTTAGGGAAACATCAGTAGCGCTTCAAAGTCTAAGTTCATCAAACACTGAGACATTGAATTCGTACCAGTCCTTAACTAACAGTTGGACGGAATACTCTCATGTCTACCAACGTTATAATCAGAAGACCCAAGAAATACCGCAAGCCAAGGAACCGAAAGGGTTTCTTGCGATCTACCAAAACTGTAGAATATAGACTGTGATAGACGTTAATCTATATAATCTTTTATATGGTTCACACATATATGAACAGCATGTAATAAATCAGGTCCTAATTTCCAGTTCTCGTATTAAAATTAAGATTTAACTTATTTGTTTTTGTGTAAGTATTCTTAGAATCAGGAAAGCATATATCAATTTATTTACTTTGGAATGAAATAACGGTGTAAGGTGAAATATTGACCCCGTTGAAAAGTGACCGTTTGATCAATTTTCAACGTTGAAAAGTGACCAAAACCCGTTGAATTTTGACAAATTCAGTTTTCAACGGTTAATTTTGTCAAAATTTATCGCGATTTTTTAAAAAAAAATTGACATACGCGTGAAAAACTAACCTCGTTGAAAAGTGACCCCTACCGTTTTTACCTTAAATGAAAGCAAGAATAACATTGTCGTTTGAGAGATGTTTGCATATTAATAGGGGAGACCGCCCACCCGTTCGTTACGCAAAGCAGATTCTTGTTTATTAAAGAAACACTAGCAATGCAATCTTGAGATTCACGTACTAGATCGTTTCATTTTGTGGGTTTTCTGTATCGACTAATTTAGAACTTAGTCCTTCCAGCACATATTTGGCCTGCAAATCTTGTATTCGCAGCTCATTTACCCTTGAGTGGACCGAATAAAAACTTACATTATGATACATTAATAACAATATTTAGTATGTGATATTTAATTTTTTGGGACTGTCGTATTAATAAGGCTAATTTGATTGTACAAGTACAACTACATGTATATCATCTTGTTTACGCCCGTAGTTATAATTGCATCCCATCTTTTTTCGAGTCCCGATTTTCAGATGACTATAACCGAATTAAAATTAATACATTATTAATATTTTCTTTCCAAATTGAAATTTACGTGCGCTTTCGTCAGTTGAACTTCGCAAAAATTGGGTAAAAAAACAGAACACACATTTATCTTAAAAGGAAATAGTCCGTGGGCTAGATAGGCGTACCGTGCACCCCCCCCACAAGAACCCATCCCTACCAACTTTTTTTTGGTCCAAAATATATGTATTTTCACATTTTGAATGTTTACAAGCATACAAATTGTCTTTTGTACATAGATACAACTAATTTAAACAAAAGTGGTACTTAGTTTGAGATATGAGGCATTTATTTTTCCAATTATAGATATTTTTCCTCAATTTTTCATGGGGTAGGGGTAATATTTTCTATTTTTTAAACATTTTTATAAGAGGTCTGATCAATTTCCTGTATTTATTAGAAATCTTATACATTAAACTTATCATTTTAGTGCTAAGTTTTTATGTTAACACGCAGAACTACTTTAGAGAAAGAAAAAGATGTTAAAATTTTGAAATAACCGAAAAATTTGAATTTCACCCATTTTTGTTAAATTCTGACTATACAAATGGCTAAAACTTGATAAATCATACTAGTTTAATTCATTTATATGTCTTCTACCCACATTCACAAAATAATGAGATTGTTTACCATTTAGGGTATCATTTTGTAATTGACAGACTAATTTTTAGCAATTTTGGCAAATTTTCAAGGGTTAGGGGTACAATCTTACGCTCTGACACGCACAAAATTGATCTTAGGAATAAAAGTTTATATTCATTGCATAGCTAAGACATGAAGCTATTCATTTGTATCTATCGTTTTTTTGGTAATGTTTTGGCCGTTTGAAACGATGGCATTGTACAAAACTGGTTGGGATGGGTCCTGTGGGTGCACGGTAGGCCTACCTAGCCCACGGCCTAAAAGGGAAATGGACCGAATATCAATACCACAAAGCATACAACGAACTTTAACCAAAAACAATAAACATAAGAACAACTTCACTGGACTACAGGTTCATGGTTTGGTTTGGAACAGCTACTTAAATACTTGAGTATGTAGCGAAGTTAAACATGTTTGTCAGCGTTCCACCCTTGTTTTTATTAATGTTACCAAATCAAGTAGAAATGCAAGATCCCTTACAATACTAGAGGCTGCTCAGAAGGCCGAGTCTGAATCGCTCACCTTGCAAGAACAAAGGGACCTCTCATAGATACTTCCTGTCAAATATCAGTTCATTCAGTCGAGCGATTTCAGAGGAGAAGATTTGTTTCCACATCAGCCAATCAGAAACTAAGATCTCCCAAGGGGGCCATGTTTTTTGACGGATGGGGAGGAAATGAGGAAACATTAAAAAGGAATTTTTATAGATGCTTCCTGTTAAAATGGGGTCATCTCATTGGTCCGAAGGTCATTAGTCCGACGGTCATTGGTCCGATGGTCATTAGTCCGACGGTCATTGGTCCGTTGGTCATTAGTCCGACGGTCATTGGTCCCAGTTTACTTAGCCAAGTCGTTTCAGAGGAGATGATTTTTTCACATCAGCTAATCAGAAACAAGTATCGCCCATTGCGGCCAAGTTTGTTGACGAATCGGGATGGAATGAGGGAACTTTATATAACAAAACTCACATAGATGATTCCTGCCAAGTTTGATTCCATTTGACCAAATGGTTGTTTCAGAACAGAAGATTGAAATGTGAAAAGTTTAAGAATGGGCGGACGAACAGACGAGGGACGACGGATGATGATAAAACCTCAAATGGACTTTGGCCAGTGATCTAATCAATGAAACAGTAGGATGAATGGACTTGCAAATAAATATATTCATTGTTAAGATGCTATCTACACCATACAATACATTATGTGTATACGCCGACGAGGAAAGGTATCAACCGGTTACCGAAAGTTATGTTTAATACAGCCTAGCTAGAATAATGGTCTAGGTCGCTGGACACAGTACAGGCGATGGTGGCAAGTTTCATGTCCCCATGGCGTGTGTTCAAATCCCGGATAGGAAGAACAAAAAATTTGCAAGTACATTTGTACAAATTTCATTCCTAGTACTGTGTGGTTAATCTTCATACGTTCATAAATCCAGGTCATTGGTTGGTCTTTGTGCTTTCTTACTGTTTTTTTTTGTCGTTATTGCTGTTTTATTCAGGTAAGATCTATTTTGTTTTACGTATACACGTTTTGTCGAGTAGGGCATTCTAGAGCTCGCCATATCAACAATTTACCTGTACAAATAAACAAGAAAAACACCTACTAAAAGGTTACAGCGCTAAATACTAAACTGTCAACAAGCATCCCGGGAAAAATGCATATGCCCTCAAGAAAAAAAATCAGCACTGAAAACCGTAAAAAAAATCATGCTGTCGCAGGACAACGATACCCCGTGGTTACGAACTGGAGAAATATTGTCAGTTGTCGCTCGATCGTTCGTTCATGATAATTTTACTAATATTTTATATTTAGGATTGCCACAACTTCGCTGGAAATGAGTTTGCTTTTATTTGTTTGAATGTATATGGTTCATGGTTTAGCTAATCCTGCACACAGAAGCCACATTATTAAAGATAAATGTGCAAATTGAGATGCACCAAAAAGTATACAGTTACTAATCATGCTAAGAATGACAAAGAAATATCACACACACACACTCTCTCTCTCTCTCTCTTTATTGTATCTCGGTATTTCGAATTTTAATCAGTATTGACATGTAACGTTGAGCGTTGAAAATTTACCTTGTTTTGGTCAAATTTCAACGAAAATGATCAATTCTCAACGGAAAAGATCATTATTCAACGGCTAAATAGGTCACTTTTCAACGGGGTCAATATTTCACCTTACACCGGCGTACCCACAGAGAACCATCGACCTTGGGCAGGTAACTGACAAACCTTATTATGTGCAATACAAGTTAAACTCAAGCTGTTTTTGTATGATACAAAATCAGGCGAAAACTCACACCTTATAGGTGATAAGCTACAGTGATCTGTACAGGTAAGTTTAAATCAACTAACTAGACCACTTGGCCACCCAGGCCAACTCACAGTATTATGAAAGAGAGTTTTTTACCTAGCATGCCAACAATCTATATAATTTACATATTTTTGTGGTCCCAAAATGTGTTAAAGTATAATAGTTCCACTACATAGGCATTACATTAAGTTTTAGTTTACAAGTATAATCAAGGCATACAATTATATGTATACTGGAATTCTACCCTGTCCTTTATATTAAAACATAAATTAAGAGTTTTAATTAAAAGTATACAAATATTACATTATCGTGTACATGTATAAATTATGCAAAATATATCAAATAATCAGATGTTTAAGAGAGCATAGGTATTTTATTAACTATTTCACAAGATAAAACATGGTCTTAAACACATTAATCAAACACCTTGAAATTAAATAATATACATATACATGTATATTTTTAAGGCTAACGACCACAATTTTCAAGCATCTCTTATAAAATTCAGATTGCACCCTAATTTAAGAAATATTAAAAGTTCTCATGTTTAATATTTAAATCAACTATAGACAGCTATGACTTATAAAACACAAACATTCTGTGGAAAAATCTGTGCTCTCATATCATTATATGAGTATTAAACATGTTAAATGTAAAATGTAAGACATGAGAAAACACACTGCTCAAAATATTCAAGACTTCATCTGGTAGAAGTCACATGTTACATAATTATATTCAATTTAAATGTATTTTTCAATCTATAGATCGTTTTCCTGTCTTTGTCAACAACGTTTTTCACATTCGCTCTTTAAAAAAATATCTCAATATTTTGACTTAAACATCCAGCTGAATCCCTTCAAAAATACGTATCCAATGACTAGGGGATATAAAATCAATTCTCGATAGTATCGTCTTTGATGTTCCTGTTCAAGCACAGCCACTCTCCGTGACAGCTTGGCCACTTGTGTACGTATTTGTGTGGCATCATCTTCATCATAATGTAGTAAGGAATCGCTCATGGATGTCCTGGGCACATATGGCACTGGTGCATTTGTGTCTCTGAAAAAATTTGAACATATTTCAAATTCCCACTTGCATATTTCATGTTTTTTTATATGGTACTATAACAAAAGGCTCAAAGGACTGATCATGCATTACTCACCTAGTTAAAACTAATATTACTTTGAGAATTCCCCAATCCTAACTACATGTACACTGCACCCTTGTTAGACATGCATTGCTACATTTGGGACTAGGCCAAATCTTGGCGATATGCAAGGGAAACTATAGTATTTTTTGCAAAAATGTGGCAATAAGTGAGGGACCATCATTATAGAGGGGCGGTATAACAAGGGTCCACTGTATTTGCATTCACTTTTCAATATCATTAATAAAGATTGTTTTTGTTTGTTTGCCTAAGCCTAAGGTTTAATGCCACTTTCAACAATATTTCAATCATATCGTGGCAGTCAGTTTTACTTATGGGGGTAGCCGGAGTACCCAAAGAGAACCACCGACCTTGGGCAGGTAACTGACAAACCTTATCATGTGCAATGTGAGTTAAACGCAATCTGTTTTGTATGGTACAAACAAAGTCAGACACAAACACCAGAATTTTAATACATGCAATTCTCATATGGGCCAATATCAGTCAAAGGCATATGACCCTATAGCATATTAGAGAAATATAACACCCCTTTGTTATTAAAGTACAACTGAATAAATTATCCTCTCTTGACTATTGGTCAGTAACACCTGTCTGTTACATCATATAATTCAACATCAGTTGGTTCATTCAATTATCTTAAAGTAGAATTTGAGTTAAAATCTACAATGGAATTTAAAAATAGGAGATGTGGCATGATTGTCCATGAGACAGTCACCCACCAAATGACAGTAGAATTTATATTTAACTTTTTATACCCATTTGATTTAAGATGGACCATCTGTCTAACATTTCTGAACAGTTTGCTTCAAATCTGTTTAGTGTTTTCAGAGAAGAAGTTCAAAATGTAAAACGTTATTGGTGACACAGACAACCACACTGATGACACAAAGTGATAAAAAAACTCACATTGCCCTTCAGACCAGGCGACCGTTTCACAAAAGTTTGTAAGTGTTACGAGTAATTGTAACTTACATACATTATACAGGACTTGCATGTTGTAGTAAGTCTTACAACTTTTTGTGAAAGGTTCGCCAGTTGAGCTTAGAAGGTGTATTCCAAAGTGAGGCCATCCTAAGATCTTGGAGCAGTCTTGTTTTTAACTCAACTTAAAAGTAAAGCAACAAATTGTGAATTATGACGTCAAAATAGTAATAAGGTTCTAGTGTCTTTTTGTACCAGTCAGTTTGGTGCAATTTATATCTATTTTTTCCCGGACTCAATATTTTCAATCAAAGTCTATGAATGTACAATACTGTATGAGACTACAAGAGTGCAAAGACTTGTTTCTCAAACTTCCTGTTGTCTTTTTAACACATCAATTTTCTTTTGTATATCCTTGGCTTATAGAAGAAACCATACCCATTTGGTATAGAAGTTGGTCTGTAATTGGTTTCTTCCATTTCCTCTTCTCCTCCATTCTCACCAAAAGCTTCTTCCATGGTTAGTGTTCTCGGTGGGGTCATCAGTCCAACGTAATTGAATCGGGCATCTTGCTGTCCAAAATCAAAACTGTTGAAATTTCTATTTGGTGCCTGGTCTACAAAATTAAGTTAATAAATCATGCATATATGAATTAAATTATTTTTATGCTTAACATTTGAATGATTGTACACAGTACTTTGTCAGTTAAAAAAAAAATGCAAATTAAGCCTCTTAAAGGAAGTTTCCTTTTTACTAAAATAAGAAATGTTCAATACGCTATAGATCCTATCATTCAGAAAATCTTTTATCATATTCAAGTTAGATAAAAACTTATATTTACATATTTGTTCTTGAGAACATTCCCTAAACCAGACCTGTGTATTCAATATTCTCAGAAATTGTAAATAATAAGGGTTGGCATTTGAGTACCAACTAACTGGGTACTTGTTTGAAGATCTGATTATCTAATATTTAAATCCTTTCTCATGTACAAAGACAAAATATAATTATACATGTATGTATTATGGTATGTCCTTACATCTTTTTTTGCTTTGATTTTGGGCAGTGTTTACAATCTAGCAAAACATATTTAACCCCACGACATAAATCATGTGCCTGTCTCAAGTCTAGAGCTGAGGTCATTGGTTGATTTATGTCTCTCACATTTATTGGTGATTTGAATGAACATGTACCCTTATAACAATGAGGTAAGATTTGTAAATTTTATGTCTACACATTTCATTTTTTAGCTGTTCTAGAGGGCTTTACAAAGAGTGGGATTCTGCTTTTGTTGAAGGTCCTGTTGTGACTTTAGATTTAAAGTGGGATTCTTCCCTTGTCGTGACTTTAGATTCAACAATTTCCACTATTTAGACAGAGTATGATCTTCTTGACATTAGTTTGCCTCACATCATCTCTTTTTTATATTGAAATTTAAAATCTAGCTTTTATTTACTCTAAATCTATGATATTTTTTTACTATTTAGTCTTTACTTTAAGGCTTCTTTTATCTGTATATAAATAATGTTTCATTTTAATAAAGAATGTCTTACTGAAGGTGTATTTTAGTTGATATTGTTTGTTCTCGCCACAATATGGTTGAAATATTGCTGACTTGTTGTAAAAACAATCAATACAATC
>JARWCS010324300.1:0-12617 GCA_034783895.1 Geukensia demissa | reverse complement strand
CGCCAGGCTAAAAATAGAAAAAAGGGGGGATGAAATTTGAAAAATCTTCTCCTCTGAAAGTATTGAGCCAATCTTAGTCAAACTTGGCTGGAATGGTCCTTGGGGTGTCCTTTACAAAAATTGTATCCAATGACCCTGACCTCCAAAAAAAAAGGGCTTCAGGCTAAAAAAGAAAAAAAAAGGGAATGAATTTCAAAAATCTTCTCCTCTGAAACTATTGTGCTAATCTTTACCAAACTTTGCTGAAATGATCCTTATGTGGTCCTCTTTCAGAATTGTTTCTGATGACCTGATCCATAATCCAAGATGGCTGTCAGGCTGAAAATAGAAAGAAGGGGGATGAATTTTGAAAAATCTTCTTCTCTGAAAGTATTGAGCCAATCTTAGTCAAACTTGGCTGGAACGGTCATTGGGTGGTCCTTTACTAAAATTTGTCCAATGACCCCGACCTCCAAACAAAATGGCCTCCAGGCTAAAAATAGAAAAAAGGGGGGTGAATTTAAAAAATCTTCTTCTCTGTAACCATTGTGCTAATCTTTACCAAACTTTACTGAAATGAACCTTAGTTGGTCTCCTTCCAAAATTATGTCTGGCATTTCCAACCTCCAACCAAGATGCCCAAACCAGCTGAACAAATTGTTATGTTGAACCCTATGGGAATTTTGCAAAGAAATTTTTGAACTGCTTGCACAATTAGAACCTTATTAAGGTGGAATGGTCCTTCGGTTGGTCCCCTTCATAATCATGTTGGATGACCCCACCCGCCAACAAAGTTGGCCTCCACAGCCGAACATGGTTTTACATAGGACCCTATGGGAAATTCATAAAATAATTTACAAGTCTGGAAACTACTAGCTCAATTGGAACCAAACTTTAGTGGAATGATTCCTAGTTGGGTCTCTTTCAGAATTTTGTCAGATGACCTCACCTGCCAACCAAGATGGCCACCCCAGCCGAACTTAGTTTAACATAGGCCCATATGAGAAATTTATGATAAAAACTTCTTGACTGGATCTACTTCCTCCACTGGTCCTTTATATTGTTGCAATGGTCCCAGGAGAACTTATTTCAGAATTCTGTCTGTTGACGACATCCGCCAACCAAGATAGCTGCCTTGGCCCAACTTAATATTACGTAGGACCCCATGGAAAACTGTATGACAGTCTGAAACTTAACTCCATTTGAACCAATCTTCGGTGGTTCCTAAATGGGTTCCTTTCAAAATTGTATGGGGCATCCATGCACCATCCAAGGTGGCTGCCTCAGCCGAACTTGCTTGTGCTATTCAAACCATAGTAAATTCAAATGGTTTTAATGTAATCTTTATTTTGGAAACTGTATGACAGGTGAGCGATGACAGGCTCCTGGGAGCCTCTGGGTTTTTTTTGTGAAAAATTGTATCAACAATAAGGGCATCCTGTGGTACCCTTTAGTGTATTTTGGTCAACAAGTATTCAGCTGATGCTTAATTTATTTCATAATAATAAAGAGTGCTTTTCAATACAATTTGTAATTATTTTTGCATTAGCCAATTGTAAGTTTTTTCCTGCACTATTTTGGCCCAGTAAAATATGATTTAGTCCCTTGAATCCTAATAGGCCCTATACCCATTATTGGGTGTCAGGTGATTTTCAGGACTACTTGTAACTTGTCTAGACAAGTCAAGGATTCACCATTTTTCTCTGGGACTCACCAAATTTTTTTTAAGTTTAATGTATTTTTTATCTAATAATAGCTGGATTCAGCAAAAAAGTGGTAGGGTTTACAGATAAAGTTATAAAAATCATATTAGATTTAATAATTTTTAATGTCATGACACAAACATACATGTAAAAGGCAATATTTTCCCTATTAAGACCATAGTTAAAACAAAAACTGAAAGTCAATAGCTAATTTCTCTTGGGACCATCAGGAAAACATACCTCTTGCTGCTGTGTCTTGGCTTGACAACTTTTGATGTTCATAAATATGTAAGCAATAATTTTCCTTTGCATCAGTTAATTTGAATATAAAATTTTTTTATCCATACCTTAACTGGGAAAGCTAGTATTTGTAAACAATTGTGGAAGACATCATAACACAAGAGATGACATAGACAGTGAAACCTGTCTAAACCGAACACTGAGAAAACCGAAAACCTGTCTAAATCAGACTGATTCTTAAGTCCCTTTATGCAAGCTGTAATTTGTTTTTAACCTCCCTAAACCCAACACCTGTCTAAACCAAACATTACTTCAAGTGAGAAAGGCGTTCAATGTAGACAGGTTTCACTGTATTGTACATGTTTTCTGCCACATTGTTGTAAATCCTCCTCATAAAACTGTTATTTTGTGTAGATGGGGAAAATTATTATTTTCTTTTTGGCTTTACAGGCTTGCATATGATACAAACCTAATTAGCTTGCTTAAACATGTAAACACAGCAAGAGACAAGATAATCCCATATTACATATACATAATGCTGCACTACCAGGTAGATGATTTATTTGACTGGGCCTTGAAGTACAGAATACATCTCTTAGTCATATTTACAAAATATTAACTCGAATAATTCTGCGCCCTCAATTGGTTAATGTCCTTGCATTAATGTAGTGATCGATAGTGAGCGCAATTTAACACCTGGATTATTCGGGTTAACACAATGTGGGATTTTAAGAGAGTTTCCATTAATTTTATATTTATTTCTGTTTTCATTTGAAGAGAACAGAGAAGACGCCACTTGGAGCAGCAGTTACAAACTTACTGTCGATCTGATGAAAGACTGTAAGTAAAATAGTCAAGATCATTTGTAAATGAACTATCTGTATCCTTTAATTTGCTTTTTTATTTGTACTTCATCTCTTAGCAATAGGAAATAGTATTTTTTACTGTATGTATCCTTTAATTTGCTTTGTTTATTTGTACTTAATATCTTGCAATACAAAAAAGTATTTTCTTTACAGCTAAATGTACAATCATTAAATAAAACATACAATTTGCTCAGTCAGTATGATTGTATAACTTAATAAAATGTGAAAGACTGTTGATTTTATTCAATCAACTTGATTGGTCAGTTTTCATTAAGGAAATTTTGGCGGAAGATATGTATGTTAGACTATGTCATTTTTCACCCTTACATGCATGTATATGGGTGAATGCGTTGTCCACATATCCTCCTAAACGACGATCTTGATAAAACTCGGTGGATTGTAACATTACATAATGGAGATGTGCATGTGATAGAGAATTTAATTATAATTTTTGCAGAAGATATGAATGTTTGGACTTTGTCATTTATGACTTTCACCCCAATATTGAGAAATGCATTGTCTGCAACTATTCCTGAACATTCATTTTTGACTATTTTTGCAGAAGATATGGATATTTGGACTCAGTTTTTTTTCTACCAATATAAGGGTCCACAATTCCTCCTTAAAGAATCTCAGGATTTTGAAAAAAAACTTCATAAAGTGAAAGATGAGATTATAGAGATATGCAAATTACCAAGTTTTTATTTTTGAAGGCTAAATGGAACAAATATTATATAGTAATGTGGGGAGTATAGATAGTGAGCTCTGCTTACATTGATTGATTGTTGGTTGCTTAATGTCCAGTGGCAAATATTTCATGCATATTCAGGATGAGAACAAGTTAACAATTTTCAATATCAAAAAAAGGGTGGGATGGGACACAACAGGGCAACGGTATTTGACTGCCACTGGAAAAAGGGAGTGATGGGTAGGGACATAAAATTAATCCTTTTGTAGCAGCATAAACCTACTCTTTTTCGAAGAATACAAAAGAGGTCTTTTACGTGCAAGGAGCGTGGCACTCTCCAAACACGTCATCCACTATGGTCCACGGCCAGGCTTTCTGTATTATAACCTGGCAACCCCCCAACGAGAGCGCTTCCCCTATCCGCCACCTGGGGTTCGCGCTGGGTCAGCTCTGTGGATCGAGCCCCGGAGACCGCTCTGGTTCCTAGAATAAAGGCATTTATGTAATTAATCATGCCAGGATAAAAATTACGGCTATTGGGCTAAAATTTCCTCGGGGACTTAAATCCACCAGCAGTGACATACACCCAGTGATAGTAATAAATGTATTACAAAATACCAATGTTAATTGTTGAATGTTTTATTAATAAATACACTTTGCTTGCCGTTTTTTGGCTTTGACATATTTTCAAGTGTTTAGATGTTACTTCGATGTTGTTTTGATAGAATATAGAGCGTCATCTTTTTCTTTAAAATCTCTTTTGTCATTCCACATATGAACTAAAGGTTGATTGATTGAATGGTGCTTTACGTCCAGTGGCAAATGTTTCATGCATATTCATAACGAGAGCATATTAATGATGTGGTGATGAATGAACCTGCTTTTAACGAGACCGACACACTTAGCTGGATTTTTAACGTGCTAGCTCACGAAAGCAACAGTCCGCAAGAACGTGCCACCCTACCCAGACACATTATTTTGACTCTGGACCGACCAGTCTTAGCTCTTACCCCTAAATGCTGAATGCTTAGCGGAGAAGCAGCAAATACCAATTTTAATGTCTTTGATTTGACCCGACCGGGGATCGAACCCACGACCTTCCGCACTCTAGGCGAGCATACTCACCACTACAACACAGACGAGGTTGTGTAAATCAAAGGGATATACACATGTGGTCTGCACTCACACACACCCTTTTCACCAAAATACGTTAAAACAGACACGTCTTAGCAAAATCTGCACTAAGTCTCTGAAAATGGAATCTAACTATCGTATTATGACTTTAAACGCAACGTTTTTATATTATTTTATCTTACTTAATATTGACATAAAATACGTCATGATATAAATAAGGAGGCTGGAGAATAAATTTGAATGAACAAGTACTTTGCATAAAATACTGCATGCTTATTGTAATATGGCAAGTAGTATCGCTTATGTCGACGACGGGGGAAAATGGCTTTAATATACTGTGAATTGTTGGCTACTAGTATATAACCAAAGACTTTCAGCAAATAAAACGATGTGGAACGTCTGCAAAAGCGCTGTTCACATGCAGTTTGATTTATTTTTGTGTTGTATTATTTGGTTTTCAGAAAACTACCCCATATCTGTTTTTCGTTATTTCAATTTAGCAGTTACGTTTGCATGATAAAAGTATGCATACGATACTATGTGTAATGTTTTCCCACTTTTGAATGACAGTGGTACGTTTTTCGCATATGGTTAAGCATAATTTTTATTAATAAAATAAATCATAATTAAATGGAGACTCAATGGTGAAATCCATACGTAGAGGAATGAAAAGTAGTGACATTTTGATGGAAAACATTATGTGCACTACATCAACGGATATATAATTATAAATTGTGGATAATATTAAGAAAAATAAAAGGTTTAATACGGTGAAATGTTGCAGTTGTATGTCAAAAACAAATTATTATTTCCTTACACTTATAATAAATGGATTCTGCCTGAATGCCAAACAAATATCGGTGTAGACCACACATTTCATTAGAGACAAAAATATTAAACTCGCCCAAATTTAATTTAACTAAAATATAAGCGATGAAGGGTAAATTAGGACGCTTTTTACATTGAAATGACGTTTCAATATAATAAAATACATATTATATAAATATATAATAGTATATATGTTTAAACTTATTTTCCAGTCACAAACATACCATCCGCACGTCCACCGTTTGATAGATGAATTCGTTTAACAATATTTTTATTGGAGAAATATTGACAAGATGTTGTGTAATTAAGGTAAAATTTCAAAATCTTTTTTTATTGTACGTCTTTTACAGTTTTCGTCTGCAGTGTTAACAAACCAAGTGTTTTGTACATCGGCATGATGTCGACTGGAACTTAGAGAAACCAATTATTTTCTAAAGTGGAAAAACTGTAATGTCCAGTCTATGCATATTTTGCACAAGAGCAATAATTCAGCATACGACCATCTCCTCAGAGGTATGTTTCAGTCTGTTAATTTATATTGAAGTTTATTGTTAAGTCACGACATATAAACATGTTAGATTTTGATCTCAATATGAGGTATAAAAATTTCAGTGTATAATTAAATGACGATGCAACAAATGGGAAACCTCCTTTAAGCCTGTCTTCCAAGAAGATTGTTTATTTGTATAAAATTTTCTATGAGTAATTGTTGATATCTTTAAATCATTTTTGCTTTTATTTGGAACAAAAATGTGTATTTCGAGTGTAGAATACCCATGTGAAAGACCAAAAGCGGATTGTCCAAAGAGACAAGCCAAGCCCTAAACAAGCTATATGATAAAACAGAAACAAAAAGAACAAGGCTTGGAATCCACAAACTCCTTTAAAAACAGGAATGAGATCAGGTGCTCCGGAAGGGTAAGCATCCCCTGTATTGTTTTACATAATAAAAGTTTATAATACAGAATAAATAAGCTAGCCGACGTTTGAGGAGGTACCACGAATGACAAAAAAATCTGAAAAAAAAACTTTATCAATTCCAGCGCAAATCCCGTTCAAAGTATCCATTCCATTCAATATTTGATAGGATGTAGGGTGCGAGTTAGATGATTTTTTCCTCAGTGGTTAAAATGTGATTAATTAGTTAAAACGCCTCATCTTAGTAGAAAATTTCCAAACTATAAGGGGTCATTTTTGGCTTATGCGTTGTTATTGTCAATGAAAAATGGGGTGTAAGCATCTTAGGGATATAAATATAGGTGTTTTTGGAGTTATTTAAGGAGGACCTCATCCGACTCTTTCAGAAATTAAATAAAAAGCTAAATCAACTTTCAGATTATTTGATACTTTTCGGGGAACGGAAATAATTTGTTACACAACTAATTTCGCGACATATTGTATCCTGCTTTTTCCATTGGCAAGAACGCCTAATTTTGTTTTTAAAAATATTCAATACTGTGTACATCCTGTGATATTACCTTCCTGCCTTTTTCATAACAGAGTTGTGCCTACCCTTATGCATCCAACCCTTTTAAAATTTCTTTCATATCCCTATAAATATCAAATGCTATGGTAACCGTTCAAAATGTTTGCAAGTTTGAAATATCTAATCCAGAATTAAGCTAAGTGAGCAAATAGTTTCATCAACCATATGGCAAAAAACTTTCCTCTTGTTGAAGTTGAACCAAAAGTATCACAGAATTGTTTATAAGATTATTGGAATATAAGTATAATTTTAATTTCCATCATATTTTCAAAAATGGATGGTTAAAATTGGACGAGATGAAGAATCAAAGTTAAAATCCTTCTTTCTATCGTTTAATTTTCTTTTTAATTTGCTTTTTATCGTAACAAAAATGACCGGTTTTTACCGAAAAAATAAAACAGAAAAAATCATTTGCAGAAAAGAAAATTATTCATTTCAACACAGTTATAGTAAATGTAATATTGTGTGCATATGTTCGTGGATGGAGTGCGGTCTCTATAAGTATTTTCGTTTTTCATTTTTCAGATATCAAGTGCAACATTGTCGTGCTCTAATAATTAATTCTTAGTAATTAATAGAAAGTGAAAATATTTTAACCAAAAGTTCATGAAAACTTTAGTCGTTTAGTTCAATCTGTTCCCCATTGCTTGTAAAATACAAAATTACTAATGCTGAATAAATATGGGAATTTTGGTATACAATATATTTACATTTCAAAGAGTAGCCTCTCATCAACCAACACGTAGGAAATCCCAGCTCCAAATATAGCAAATGAAGCACTCAACTCTAAACAAGTCGAAAAGAGAAGCCAAAATCCGAGGGCAGGGACAACTACCAAGTGCAATACTTTTCGTATGCTCAACTAATCCCTAAAAGATTAGAGAATTTTAAATCATTACTCTTTGTAATTGTCTCATACAAAAGTGCAAAACGTGGTTGCAACAATGCCCTGGTTTGGTTTAATTGATACTTATGTCAACATGACATACGTATATACCTTCATGTTCGCCTGTTAATTAAGGAACATTTCGTGACGTTGTAGCTTTTAGAGAATTCGTGCAATTATCACCTGAGTCGGTTCTTATTACTTTTATCGTAGGCTACGAAACAGCCGATAAGGTCACCATACTCTTAAATTCTCGTTAATACATGCGTTAGATGCCAGACTGAAATATTTATTACGCCATCTTTAAATGGTTTGAAGATCAAACTCATATAACAAGACAAGGCGATGACCAAATGGATTTTTACTATATATATATATGTCTTCTGTCAGACAATCACAGTAATTATTATCGGTTTCATATATCATTTATATAAATTTAAAATATCAGCCTAGATTTCGACTTTGTTAGAGAGAATTCAAAGATTTCAAAGCGAAAGACATAAATCATTAAATCAGAAGACAGACAAGACCGTGCCAAGCAGAAAGAAACGAAAGACAAACATAGTACGCACAACACTACACTAAAAACAAAAGCTAGAGTAACTCGAACCCTGCAAAAATTAGGGTGAGTTCAGGTGCTCCGGTAGGGTAAGCAAGTCCTACAGTAGTGGCACTCGTCGTGTCACTCAGTAGACAAAGACGGGGTATAGTCGCAATCGGTTAAAGTCAAAACCGGTATAGGAACGGATCTGTTGTTACGACAGTGAGAAGATATTCATTATCATTTGTGAAATGGATATTTCGAATCGGTGATCCAAATCATGATGGCGACTGAAAATTTCCGGATTGATGAATTTAATCTTTTCCTTTGGTTCAGCAGCTACTCTCTATCAAAAAATCCTGATGGGAAGCACACGCTCAGGGGTAACGTAAATCTGTATGTAGGTGCGGCTAGAAAGTTGCTTGACATAAAACGGAAAGTTTACAATGGGAAAATCAAAGTCATCCGTCTTGAAAAGTTTTGTTCTTAATCCACCCTTACTGTCAATTTCTCGGTGTAAGTCAAGGTATGAATCAGACCTATCTCTGTCTATAGTTTCCTTGATGTCAAGATCGATTTGGTAGATGCATTCAACATAGTCAACAAAGGAGTAGGTACCTTAAGCCCCATATTTGGCCCAAATTTTAGATTTTGTGACACAATAATAATTTGATGTAAAAATGCTGTTTAATAATCGTCTTTTAATAATTCATTACTTTTCTTATATACTTTTCGTCATTTCGACAAAATGAAAGGGTATATTTGGCTATTTTGACAAGAATTTAACATTTTCGGTAAAAATGCTCAATTTTTGGAGGTGTTTTGTTCAAAATAGATATGATCGCACAAAAACATCACGAAGATAATTTAACCAAACATTTGTACTTGATAGATCTTTAATTGTGCAAAGTTTGGTTGTGATTTTTTGTGCGATCTATATCATATATGCTTAGTCGGAATATTTTCTTACAACACATGCACCTATTCAAATTAATTACAAGCACAATTCAAGTATTTAAACTTCTTTTTGGTTCAGTAATTGGCCTTTTAAAATTTATAATATACTATCGATTATACATTGTGTATCAATATTTAAAAAAAATATGGCGTCACACTATTTTTTGTTAGGTAATATCGAACTGAGAACGTACGATATGAACGTTTTAAATTCAAATTTAAATGAAATTGTAGCACAGCATATGCTATTATTTTATTTTTGTTTTAAAAAGTTCTCATCTTTTGCGATGCAGCGAGTGGGTAAACTAGTTTCGAGGTACACGAAATTCCCACTTGCCTACCTACGTCATAACTTAAATGTAAACATTAAAAACATGTCTCATGCCAGGGAACCTGTAGGTCAGTCATTGTCGATTTTATTCGTTCTCAGTTTATACATTAGGTCGATTTTGGTATTTTATGAATAATTTCACATTTTTTTATATTTGGGTCCTTTTACAGCTTCCTTTATCATATGTATGCTATGGACCCCTGTTCATTGTTCAGGGCCGTAATGTGACCTACAGAAGTTTAATTTTGGCAGTTATTTGGTGGATGGCTGTCTCGTGGACAATCATACCGTGCATCTTTCGTTTTTATAATATGATTATAATGACGAAAAGTTACAGAAAATATTACTAAAACAATGTGAGAAGATGTTTTTCCTGATGGTGATGATTCTAATCTTATTAATGTTGTTAATCTTTGCTTGATTCGTACTGAATAAAAACACAGAGATATTTCACTTGTTTCCTTCCTAATAATTTTTTATACAGATATAATGTTTCCAGGACAACGGTATATAAAATTGATAGATGGATTCAACATTTTAATAATGACTAGAATAAAAATAATTTGTACAGTAAGGTAACCTTTTAATAAGTTAATCTCCAACTGGCTATCAGATCAAAAGAACAGTGCATAATGTTGTACTGAAATATATGCGTTTAGCACTAAAATGTACATTTTTCAGCATCAATGTCAATTTTGAAATTGGTAAATATTGATATAAATACAATCAATATACAAATTAAATTAAGAAATCTAATATTTTGAAAAGGAAAAACATCTAAACAAGTATGTTTTGGATGAAATAATAACTCAAACACCTACCGAATACCCTCCACAAGATAACTGATTATCGTTGTAATTAGGCGGAGTAGAGAATCCTTTTCTGAACATTGAAGATCTTGAAGGAGGTTCCCATAATCGCCCGTGTCCCTTAACAAGGGTAATAAAACACAACCCTAGAATAATTTTTAAATGCATCCTGATTAACTTAAATTTTTGAACTGAATAGACATGCAGCGATCTTGGGTTTAAATACCCAACAGAAACACACCTTATCTATTTTTTAATAGTTGTTCATTTCTTTGTTTACATTTCCTCTCGAAATTCATATCATATCTATGAGTTCAATATTAATAACAAACGCATCAAAAATTGGGAAGTTTGTTTAATCATTTTGTAAACAATCTGATTGGTAGCAACTTGTTATATTTATAAAACAGCGCCGTTTATTAATAATTCACATTTGTACGACACTATAGTTATATTAACTATTAAATATTTAGACCTATATGTCAAACTTTAATTTAAGCAGAACAATGAGACAGTAACAGTAATTAATTCAATATTGCAAGTTCTTTTTTATTTTTATTAAATTAGTTGAAACCTTTTCTCTTTAGATTTTGTCTACTGTTTTACTCTTTCCTTGTAAGTCTTTGAATTCTATCAAAAATAAAGTTTTGTAACAAGAAAGACAAGTTTACTAACCATCCTATTCAAATTAAAGGCCAAGCACTTGAGCCTATCAATAGACACATAAAGTTGCCCAGGACTTCGTTGTGTTGTAGTTTTTGTGAGTCCTCCATCGGGTGAAAGTTCGTTGTTTGTGAGTAATTCAGGCATAATAGTGTCGAAATTTTGAGCAATCGTCTGTTCTACTAATCAATAGAATCTTAGAATCAGATTGGATGAAATAATGGAACTTCATAAATTCTGTGAAAAAAATTCAGGCGCAGAATATGTTGAGTAGCTATGATTTTGTATGTAAAAGTATTCAAACATTTAAGTGTTATAAAAAATTTAAAGTAACACAAATATATGATATAGATCACATTCATAAAAATAACAGGAAGTATAAGTGTTCAATATAAAGTAAAAAAAAGTCATGCCAAAAACAGGTTTTTTGACAGTTTTGTATTGCGGAAATTTGGGTTTGTATTTAGCATAAAACAGTTTTTGAAAAAAGGTTATGAATAGGAAGCAAAAGAAAACAGAAGTGCCAGAACACGACAAAGACGGACACATAAATGTATACATATTCAATTTAAAAAAGCAGTTCATGTCTCTTTAAAAATATTTTGTCTATTTCCGATCCGGTTTTTGTCATTTCAGGGTAAAGGTGAAAGTTTTCATGGGATCACATACATGTATATCAATATGAGCAATGCGGATCCCACCAAAAAAACAGGGTGTTGATTCGGGTGCTCTGTAACGGAGAGCAGTTCCTGCCTCTTTAAAAAGAATTCAAAGATACCAAAGGACAGACAGAAATCGTAAGTGTGACAGACAAGACCATGGCCAACAACATGAAACGAAAGACAGACATAGAACACACAAAGACTTAATTGTTCATGTTACAATCCGGTATTAGTGATTTCATTTTAAAAGGGAAGGTTTCATGGTATCACAACCTTTATGCGGAGAAAGCAAACAGTCTGTTTTCGGTTTAACCCCCGACTCCTCAGGAAAAGGTAGACGAGGAATGATCAATTTCATGCCTTCAATAGAACACATTAAGCAATTTTAAAGAATTCGAAGTATTCTAACATATATAAAAATAAGAGATGTGGCATGATTGTCTATGTGACAGCCACCCACCAAAGGACAGTAGAATTTAAAACTTCTACGGCATCCTGTGACCAGAAAATTCCCCGGCCTAACATCCGGACGAAAATCATCTGACAAAAAATTAATTAACCAATCGAATTTGTATCTTTACTTAAATGTTAAAACCGATAATTATATTGCTAAAAAAGTACATGTTCAGACCTAGTTTTTTTCTGTGAATTTGCAAATTTTGGTTGTTTGGTTTAAATGTATACTATGTATATATGTTATTGTCTTCGACGTATTCCTTGTGAACATAAATTTTGATGACTGGCACCCATACTCTCGATATTTTGTGAAAGTTTTTTTATCTCTTACCAGACATTGGAAAAGATGTTAAGAACTGTTTAATCTTCTTTAACTACCCTGGAAAAC
>JARWCS010324290.1:0-12617 GCA_034783895.1 Geukensia demissa | reverse complement strand
TTTTCAGTGTAGTGTTGTGTGTTCTATGTTTGTCTTTCGTTTCATTTGCTGGCCATGGTCTTGTCTGTCTACCGACGATTTCTTTCTGCATCTTTGGTATCTTCGAATTCCTTGTCATATGAACGGCTGTAAATAATGTCTTCATATAACCTCGATGTATCATATCACAGGAAGAGCATCCGAGAACTATAGAAAATATAAATAGTTTAAAGACAAATGAAAAAAATAGCTAAAGATTATTATGAATAAACATTTCTGAACAAGAACTTCACAAGAATAGGATTGAGTTCAACACTTAAGAACATTACCAAAAGGAATAGTTTCTTAAATTTGTATATACTTATAAAGTTAAAAATGTAGAAAGTCCCAAATTTAATTTTTAGACAAATTCTAACCACCAGTTAAATTTATCTAACAATTTTTCAAAAGAATGTAACATATTTTGCGAAAAATGTTTAGTTCTATTTTTAAGGTAGGAAAACCACATTTGGCGCCTGGAACAAATCTGAGCATAGAAACTTGATGAGACTTTGGGGATTATATTAAAACCTTAATTATCTTTAAATTACATGCTCAGATTTTCCCCAGAAAAATTATACGGGTTTTAGGGCTATTTGACCTTTCATGACCTCTTGCCATATAAGGTAGTAATCCTGACTGTTCAAATAGGATAGTAAAGTGTCATTTGGGATGTTTGGTTAGGAATTTGGAAACATGATGTTATGAATCTTTAACCAATATAATGTCTGATTACCATTTTGAAAGATGGTCAGATTAACTAATAGGATATTCAAAAATATTAACCCAGTTTTCTTCAGCGGATTTAAGTAATTGATTATCAAAATGTACGAAGACTTCAAATTAACAAAACGTTAATTTGTGAGTATTGTTCACTGCTTGTGCGTAATGTCTCCTTAACACCAAAACCTGTCTCTTCAAACAATATATTCATCTCAATTGATAAGATTTGTCAGTTACCTGCCCAAGAATGGTGGTTCTCTTCGGGTACACCGGCTTCCTCCACCTGTAAAACTGTCCGCCGCGATATGACCGAAATATTGTTGAAAGTGGCGATAAAACCCAATAAAACAAAAAAAATCTTATTTTTCTGTAGGTTATTTATCAAACCGTACTACTGCGGGATTCATACAGAGGTATCACTGTTACTGAACAGAAGGCAAAATGACAAAGAATACGACGAAATTTTGAATAAGGTAAGTTTTCTTAGTTTTTTGCATTGAACATTCGCCAAAATCCATACCTCGATTTTAACCTCAACTCTTTTAGTAGATTAGTTCATATGCGACGACGCAATGAATTTCTAGATTCCGGATCAGTACTAACTACACTACTTTATCACGTGATTACCTCACTAAATAAGGCATTTCATTGGTACTATGCCAGGAATTTCTCCTGTTTAGGCGTCAAAGAATATTATATTTAATCAAGAAATTTATCAATTGTAAGAAAAAAAGTTGTTCAAAGCATTCATTGGGTTTTAACAGACAAGGACACTTCCTTGCTCGTATCAGACGTTTCCTTTGCCGCAAATCAATGAATTTGGAAATTAAAAAGATACGGGTAAATCTCAGAGAGACTGCACTCCAACCACGAGAAAAACAGTGGAATTTAGAAAAGTGGTCGCCACGAGGCTTTCAACAAGGGATGGGATACCACTCCTTGTGAAAAGCTCTCAATCGCCCCAATATGACGTATATTTTACCACGTGACATAAGGAAACACGTGATGGTTTGACTAATAACCTGCATGCCGGAAATCTTTTACAACACAATGTCTTATTACGAGAAGACAAAGTCACTTGAGAATAAACAGACGACGCTACGACGCTTAGTCGAAAAATTAAATTGAGCCGAGTTGTGACGAGTGCTTTACTGGCATGAAAAATATACTTTTTTTTTCAATTTATACCACATTGAAGTATTTGAAAACGAAAAGATATGCCAGAGAGACTGCACTCTAACCAAGAGAAAACCATCGGCAAAAATAACCCGTTTTTGCTAAAAAATAGTACCTAAAAATTTTTATTTAAATATTTACAACATTATGGAAAGCCGTTGTGGAATTTATTTCCTATTTATTTATATCAATAAATGATTTATTGATATCAATAAATAGGGAATAAATTCCACAACTGCTTTCCATACAACATGTACAATTTATATTTATTTATAATATAATTTATATCAGAATAGGCAATAGTTGAAAATAAAACACGAAAAACTCATTGATGTTTATTTTTGGATAATATTCTGTACATTCACATAGCAACAATTAAAACAAACGAATATATGCATAATGTATATATTTATACCGAATATCAAGTTTTTGACCAACACCAAAATGCCTGAATACTAAACTATAAATTTTACACTACAGGAAAGAGAAAGAAAAACTAAGTATAAAGACAATACATCAAAAGAGGATGAGCAAGACATCTCAAGAATATATGCATGTGCCACCATGTGGCACGAAACAGAAACAGAAATGACACAACTAATAAAATCAATTTCAAAGTAAGTGAAATACATTTATTTAAAGAATTCCCAAGTCAAATAGTATTTATTCTGACATCAAATCCTAGCCCGAGGGTATTTGAGAGGATTGGTGAGATGGCAAATATTCAATTAAAAACCCAGATACTGTACTTTTTAGGTATCCTACTCACGATAAGTTTGACTGAATTTCTTTCTCAATCAAGTCTTTCAATGTTGTGCTTAGAGACATGATCGCCATATTAAGATCATGATGTGGTTTTTCACATAACAATCATATCATCTCTTTTGAAAATAAAATCCGCTTCTCTTTTAAAATTGATTGTGTTAAAAACGTGTTATCCATGCTTCAAAGATATTCACTTTAATGTAAATGTATTCCAGGAATAACATCTTATCAGCAGTAAAAAACGGGTACGAGTGTGTTTTTTTTTAATTTCATTGTCATCCGACATTCAGTCGTTATACAACGCTTACTATCAATCGATTAATTAACGAAGAAGTCGTAAGGGCTTGAATTTACAGTCGAGTTCGCGTCATTTATTAATTTCACATATCTATGACGCATGCAATTTATGGAATTCGAAGGTACCATAGGGGGCAGACAGAAATCGCTAAGTCGGAAGACAGACAAGACCATGGCCAACATAGAACACACAACACTACACTAAAAACTAAAGTTGAGTAACACGATCCCTACAAAAATTGGAGTGAGTTCAGGTGTAGTTTATGTAACGTTCAAGGTTAAAGAACATGCAATCAGATTAAGGCTGTATTGAAAGGGACAAGGAAATTGGGGAATTAAAAACCATTTAGGTCTTTTTAAACAATCCACTGATTTGGGTTTCTGTTTTGTTATGAGTTCTTTCTGCTGTGATTGGATCTCTGTTCTGTCATCCTATGCTAAGGTTCTTATGCTGCTGATCAAAGTTTACTCATTAAAACACGTGTCAAAAACAAAAGTTACAATATTTGTACAATGTGAGTAATCGTGTAAGGTGGACTATTTTACGAATCCAAACGTTTAAAATTTTATAATATTTACAATTGGGAAAAAGAAGATGTGAAAGGATTGTCATCCAAATAGTGTTTATTACAAACCTCTACAGGTGAAAGGATTGTCATCTAAATCGTGTTTATCACAAACCTCTACAGGTGAAAGGATTGTCATCCAAATCGTGTTTATTACAAACCTCTACAGGTTGTCCTCCTTTGGACAACCTGTAGAGGTTTGTAATAAACACGATTTGGATGACAATCCTTTCACATCTTCTTTTTCTATAACTTAGTTTTGCCGTATTGTAAATACATTACAAGCTGTAAAAGCCGCCCCAAATAAAATTAACATTATCAAATATCGGCCAAAATACGTTTAAAATGCGAAACAAGTAACATTCAAAACTAAAGACAACGCCATCCACTGGATTACAGGTTCCTGGCTTGAAATAGGCACATAAAGTATGTAGCAGAGTTAAACTGGCATTATTTTCTTGGTTTTCTAGGTTAGATAAACATCAGCATATTGTGAAAGTAGCCTGTAGTCTAGACGACAAACACACATCTGATATCCTGAATTACGAATTAGAAGGTAAATAACTACTTACCGTTCTTTTTGAAAGATTCGATTTTGAGAGTTGTCTCCCATTTGATAAGGTATATTGATATAGCTATACAGGTTTTTAATTTTTTTTTATTTCATTTCAGCTACAAATATTGTGCAAAAATGGATCTTCATGTATATTTTACGAATGCACATAAGACTATTTTATTCTCCTGGTTAATATGGATTTTGCGAAAAATTGGGATATCTAAGGTTTTCTAACGTTACAGCTTAATTGAGACAACGTAACGGATGGGAGATAACTCTTACAAAATAAACAAATTATAATTATATGCTCTGTTTCCTTTCGGTATTCTTTGAATTCTTAAAATCATCTGAAAACTTATATCTCTTTTGATTTTTTCAAAAAGACTCATTGATGATTTTTTGCCTTGAAAAGAGACAGCGAGCCAAGAAATTAGATAACTATATTTATGACATTTTACTTCTAGAAATTGCTTACAAAATAAATAATTAACATTAATCAATTGTCGTCACTAAGATACATGAGTTGAATGGGTGTTTCTATCCCCTAGCAAAAAGGGAATTCCTTTATAACGTATTTTTGCATCATGCACAATAAAATATTGTTTAAGTGCAGCTCGACATATTGAAAGAAGATACTGCATTTGTTTTAGCCCATGTCTTTTTTGATGATGCATTTGAGGTAAAAAAAGACTCTTCCAACAATCCAGATGTCAACGATTATGTGAAAACGCTGATTCGTGTCGTTAAATCTGTTCTAGGGTAACGTATTACGTAAATCTATATTGTAGCTTTAAATGATTCACAAATTGTCTGAAATAATAAATCCAAAGCCATGTCACTTTCGTGATTTTGAGTCCAATTTTTCTTAGTTTATTTAGTGTGTGGGGTTTAGAAAATTTAAAATATTTCGTCAGAAGAAAAAAGACCTAAAACCGCACAGAATTTGTATGTATAAAAACGATGAAACAAGTAAGATTTCTATGGGAGAAACTTTTGCGTATCGGAGGAAAATATCTAAGTTGTCTTAAAGAACACATTAGTGAAGGCTTTAAGCCTACAATAACGATAATACACTGTCATAGGTGAATGTAAAAAAATCGTTTAAATACAAAACAGAAAAAATCTGCAATAAAAAATCCTGTGATTTAAAAATTTATATTACACAACAGAAAAACTAAGTTGAATATGGACAACACGAACTATATCAAAGAATGGGGTCAGTCTCAAGCATTAAACAGATTAAACCTCTTGAGAATACTGTGCAGGATAATTAAGGAAGACGGTCATGGCCATTGTTATGTTTTGGTTGTCTCGTCTTATCATAACAGGGAAAACTGCGGAAACACTAAAAAGAAAATGATTAAGCAAAAAAACACGAGAATGGCCGTATCCAGTTCATTATCTAATATCAAAAATATTCGTTTAGAGTTGGAGCCCCAAACTTAGTTCGAACACCATACGGAGGTCGAATGATATGGAAGTTAACAAAAAGTGATAACGAACTTGTTGTCCATCTCAAAGATAAAATGGAGATTCGGCACAGGAAACGTTGGAGCCAGGTATCGTATCAAACCTAACATTTTGCAGTTTTCATAACACTATAGTATTGGACTGTGGACAAAAAGTAGTATGATTGGTCAGTAGAGTGATATGTGAATAAACATTTCAAATATTGACAAAAATGCATTTTATTAATTACGTTGAAGTTAAAGATGTTTAACTTTAACAACCGTGTATAGAAATTTTGCTAGATTTAAATTATAAAGCCTTCGTAAAAAGAACATATAATGAAGGAATTAGATTATAATTTATTTCACAGTCCCAGTGACCCAAGATTAACTCTGCTTGCCCTTACTCACGTCCAAACAAAAATTGAATTTTTTACTGTTACGTTAAAATATTTATTTTGTGACGTAAAATGTGTACTTTGTGTAATTTGCGGACTGGACTGTGAATTCGTTAATGAAACAGTCCAAGATATATTATAAGTTGTTAATATAAAGTTGATTCTAAACATCTATTTATTAGATGATAAATGATTTTTGAGCATCGATACTTATTGTTATATTTGAAATTTGTTAATCTATGCCGTTACGGCCACAATTCATTATCTGCATTATTATAAACATGTCATAAAATCTTGTTTTGTCATAATTTAATAATGTAGCTTTACAAGACTTATATCACAAATATTAAAAATAAATACCTTTGATGGATGTTACATAAAAATCTTAAGTCTAAAATTGATCGTAAGTTTAACGTCACAATTAACTTTTGACTGATACATCTCACACTTACGATCAATTTCAAACTTATGACTATTTTAGTAATTCATTCATAATTTCTTTTTAAACATAATTCTTTATTAAGAATAACAGGATCAGGATTTAGAAAGAAATAAAATACTTAAAGACTTGATGTACAGCCGTCGGCACAAAACAATTAGTCCTATATGGTTCTCAATTGTTCATTTGTGCATAATCTCCTACTGAGAAATTGTAAGGATTGATTGCACTAATGTTTCAAATAATTATAAAAATATAACTAATTTTGATATACTATGTGCGCATGTATACAGGGCGTAACGTCTTAGGACATCATTATTAAATTGTTTTGCTGTTTACCTACCCACATTTTCAGAAGTGAGTAGGAAGATAGGTGGTTTTTTTGGGGTCTGAGATGCCTTTTTTGCCGACCGGACGCATGTAATGTTCGGTCTCGTAACGAAGGCGGACACCGACGCAAATTCCGGAAATTACAATAAATTTTTTTAATCGACAGTGACTGAGAAAAAATTCCAAAAGACTTGGAAAGACTTAATTTGGGACATGTTTTCCTACCTACGTTTTTCATGCGTTGTATATGCCTGGGTAAGCAAAGTACATTTAAGTATCAGTCCATATGAAAGTCATGCAGCAAGTGATTTATCCATATCAAAAACCCACCAAACTTAAACTTTTAGAAAACTTTTTTTTAAAGTCAGGGACTGTTCCTGTACATAACCAGCCTTTGTTTGCCTTTTGCGCCTTGTACTTTTGAGTACAAGAATGTACATGAAAATAACCATTTGCAAAAGTTATCATTCTTGATTTAGTTGATTTCTTAGAGATATAAAAGTATTATTTTCTCAAAAGTACAAGCCTTGAAAGAGAAACGCCTGTAGTTCTAATAGCATATGGGGTATGAATTCTGTAATATCAACTACAGATTGTTGAGTTTTTCCACACAATGAATCACTTCATCATTGATATTGCATGACTTTTATAAAGGCTGCTACATAAAAATTAAATATGGATATTATTAACATTTTGATACTTTTAGGTAATGTACATGAAATACTTTTTAAGTCATCGAATGCGAAAGGATAGTAAACAAGTCGTCAATGAAGCTTTCAATACATTTTTATTGGCACTTGATGGTGACGTAGACTTTGAACCGGAAGCAGTAATGCACCTTTTGCGACGAATGAAGAAAAATCCAATGGTTGGGGCTGCATGCGGAAGAATTCATCCGATAGGCGCAGGTAAATCGTCTTTCTTCAATTATTATATCATTATAAACCAACCACACAAATGAGTAAATTTATTATTGTAGAAATAATTTTATTCGTAGAATTAAAATGTTGTATAAAGCCAGTTCAGGTAGTTAGAAAGCCTGTTCAGGTAAAATAAACAAATGTGGTTACAATGTACATGTTCTGTAGAAGGATTCAAAATTTGATATCAACAGTAAACAAACAAAAAATCGAAAACCAAATACTTAATATCTAGATTAAAATATTTTCGGGTTATTTGCAAGAATTTGAAACAGTGACATGATTTTGTAGGTCCTCTTGTATGGTACCAGAAGTTTGAATATGCCATAAGTCACTGGCTCCAGAAGGCAACAGAACATGTTATTGGCTGTGTACTCTGTAGCCCGGGATGTTTCAGTTTATTCAGAGGTTCGGCTGTAATGGAAGTTCTGGAGACATATACAACAAACCCAAGTGAAGCTCAACATTACATTCAATATGATCAAGGTAGAATTTTCGTTACACAAGAAGAAAACAAAACGTTGCGAGAATCAATAGATGCATGTCCATTAAAACAATTGTCGTTGTCAATTTTTTTATTTTATTAGATCTTTTCACAGGGAGTGGCCTTCCACAATTTTTAGGGCCTTGTCGATTTCCTCGGTTTTTCTGGTAGTAAGAGTGTGATTACTATTACATTAACCCCATTTGTTTTTATTTTTATGTTACACTTGAATAAAAACTGTTAACGATCAATGAAAGTATTAATTACAGATGCTAAAGACATAGATTTGTAGATTTAAAATAGATTGTCACTAGAAAAAATATTTCATTATATCAAAACAGCTTAAGATTATAACGACTTATTTAAATGATTGTATTTTGCTAACCTGCAAATATATTTGGTCGATTCCTTTTCAGGCGAAGATCGATGGTTATGTACCTTATTGCTTAAGACAGGATACAGAGTTGAATATTGTGCAGAAAGTGATGCACTGACGTTTGCACCAGAGGGATTTAATGAATTTTACAATCAACGACGTCGCTGGACACCATCTACAATGGCTAATATCATGGATCTGTTGACCAATTGGAACAGTATTATCAACGAAAACCAAAACATTTCACTTTTATACATGGCATATCAGTTTTTCCTTTTTGTGTCCTCAATTTTGACACCAGGAACTATATTTTTGATGATTGTAGGCGCAATCATCGTCGCATTTCCTTCCGTTCCTCCATGGTTGGCATTAACTCTAAACGTTATTCCAGTGGGACTCTTTATGCTAGCTTGTATTTTTACAAAATCGGAGACTCAGGTTAGTTCATAATAGAGTCTAAATATTCAGTATGGTGTGAATTCCTAAAAAAACGGACTTAATCGAGTCGGTTTATCCTGCCAATCTGTTCTTACTTTATTTTGTATGTATAATAAAGGAAGTTAGGAGAAAACCCCGAAGGTACATACCAAATGAAAAGGCAACAGACACGCCTATTTCCATGAACAAGACCAAACATGGTACACATTGTACATACAATACGGAAAATAAATATAAAGCCATAAACAACGTAGACACCTCAAATACTGAGGTGAACTCAGGTGGTCCGGAAGTGCAAGAAATTACGCGCCTCTTTAGAGACACCAATCGCATTTAATTAAGTGCAAATGTGACGCACCACATCTTTTCAAACGGCTGCTGAAATTTCAACTTTAGCACGTCCTAATTTCAATGTATATATTTTTGTAAACAAGTTATACATTTACATGAGTATCAGTTGCAGATACCTAGAGAACATACTTTGATAAAAAAAAAAAACAGGTTGATCATACTTACTGGTAAATTAAGAAATTATGAATTTTGTTTTTTTTACTCATGTAAAATCAATGCTTTATAGTGGTGTATCTGGTCATCTTCCACATTGTTTTATTAATGAAAAATTTCACTTGCTTGATAATTTTTAAATATCCCGTTAAAACAATTAATGTGATATATATTTATATAAATGATAAACTGTTTGCCTAATTCATTCTATTTTCGTTTTGTAGTATCAAGGAAGTAGGGGTTTTAATGATCACATCCCAAAAAAGGTTCGAGAAGTAATATTTTGCATCCATGAAAGAACAATGTTGCCGTCTCGTTTGACCCTAAAATGAAACGAAAAAGAGCTTAAGAACCACAAAGATTTGTATGTCCCAATACTAAACCGTGAGCAACGGCTGCTTTGCTTTAAAACCGTTTAAAAGGAATTCGAAGATACCAAATTCTTTATTCAAGAAAATGCCAATGATCATTGATTATTCGTCTAATTTTACTAGACATGACCTTTGTATTATAGCTACTTCTTGTTGTATGTCATCTATTAGCAAAAATTATCAAATGACCATAATTATATATTTTAATTATTTCTATATTATTATCATATTATTATATTATTATATTATTGTATTGCAGCTATTGTTTGCTGCTGTTTTATCCTCTATCTATTCCATTACCATGATGATTGTGTTGGTTGGTATACTGAAGGAAGCAGCCGAGGAGGGATTCTGCTCCATTACCACGATATTTCTCTGCTTTGTAGCTGGAGTCTTTGTTGTATCCGCTATTCTACATCCACAGGTTGGAACATTCTTATTGTTTATATTCATAACACCTAGGCTTTGAAGGAAAGCATTTAAGAGAAACGATAATGGATTATGTCTTTTTACAAAGTTTCTATATTTGAGAACAAGGGAGATAATTTTATTGAATGATTGATTGCTGCCTAACGTACAGCGGATAATATGTCAGCAAAATTTTGGTTCTAAACAAGTTAACAGACAATAAATCAAC
Organism: Geukensia demissa; assembly: GCA_034783895.1. NCBI lineage: Eukaryota > Metazoa > Mollusca > Bivalvia > Mytilida > Mytilidae > Geukensia > Geukensia demissa. Next base: position 2,171 of record JARWCS010324290.1, on the reverse strand, counting down.
AAGTAGACTGTAAGCAAGGGACCGGTCAGAGAGGGACTTTTAGACTGCCACTGAAAAAAATTACGGGTTGAATAGTGTCGAGAATTTAGCCGTGCAACTGGCCGCCTTTTGACCACTCAAAATGAGCTGTAACAAGGTTTTCATTTGCTAAGAACGTGGCATTTTCTAAACACGGGGAGTCTTTTTGTCTACCTCCTGACGGATTGTGAACTTATACACGGCCCACAACCAGAGACAACCCTTTTGAAAAACCATTGTCACAGGACAAACTTAAATAAAACATATTCTGTCTGCCAGCTACAACCTTTGCGAAGGGGTGGTTGAGTATTTATACATCCCGCTCTAACCAACGGATGCCCCTTTCACAAGGGTTCTACCTATAGGCGGAGAAACCGAACGGCCTATTTTTATAGCTCGGCCGCCCAATTCATAAAATTAGTAATTTGACTAAATCATAGGAAAGAAGCTGGACCATCCGTGAATCCGATATAGTTTAATATGATGCCAGATAAATTTTTAAAAATAGGTTTAAATTCAAATGCATTTGTGATGTCATTTTAATAGTGCTAAAAAGAGGTTACTCCTTGAAAAGGCGTATCAAGCATTACAAAATCAACAAGTTTAAACCAAAAAAAATTAAAAAACATGCATTTCGTATGACAAACATCTTGGCATACATTGTCTCATAAATGACCTTACAAGTAGGTTTTTTTTTGTTTTTGTTTCAGGAGGCCTCATGTATTATTCATGGAATTTTGTACTTCATTTCTATTCCATCAATGTCTATGCTGTTGATTCTTTACTCACTTGGAAATTTACACGTGGTTTCGTGGGGTACACGAGAGGTTAAAGAAATAGCTAGTCCTCAAAATAGCGGGAAAGAGGATCTGAGTAACGCCAAAGAATCTGGATATAAATTGTCTTTTGGAAACATATTTAGGTATTTTTGTAAAGTATTATCATTGTTAAGAACAATACACAATTACCGTTGTCCTTCAAAACATACTAAATAACTAAACACCGCCAAACTATTTGTGATAAAAAGAGACAAAAATATTATTTAATGATGTTTATGTTATTGTTTAGATTTGTATCCGAAAGAAGACATTCAGCAATAAGCTACAACAAACATGCTAAGGACATGTTTAAGATTAACTCTGTCGACCTTTTTGTATTTAAATTACAAGGATAAGAATTTACGAAATCGAAAAATTCTTGTTAAAATGAACTATGTTGCACTATGATACACATTAACTGTTCTTAATTGTGAAGAATGACAATAAACAAGTCACAGATACGTTAATGTCTGAATTTGACTCATAAAACTTGTTTGAACACTTGTGTAAAAAAAGTATAATCATATACCTTTTTTCTTAAAAATTGTTGTACCGAATTCGGTCTAATTTTGAATTTTTTAATAATTTATTTAAAAATCTACCGCTTTTAGCTAGTTATAGGTCACGCAGATATAGAGCACGTCCGTCTTCAGTCTTCATACATTTTTATTTTTTAACAATTAACCCAAGATATAGAGATATACGGATCGAACACGTATGCCCAATGTTCTTTTTCTTCCTTTTCAAGTTTGTTTTACTTAATTATTAAATATTTCATTTCTATAAGATGCATTTGTTGTCCGTCAAATGGTATATCGAAGGAAGGTGTGATGTATCGAAATATGCTATATCGGATGAATGATTTGGAAAGTCAGATAATTAAATATGGAGAAGGCTCGCAGACAAAAGCTAACACTGACATTAAAGGTAACCATATTTCTAAATATTATAACATATAAATTTATAAGTTTTATAAATATTGTACGTTTTGTAATATGTTGGGCACACCTTTTCAAGGAATTACCTTTCATCGCCATTATTGGAACCATTACCATAGACCACCAAGATCCAAACAAGGTAAAAAGAAAACAATATATCCAAACAAAAATGATTGATTGATTGAATGTTTCTAAACGAAATATATATATTCGTGTCCTTTGACATAGACATACCATACTTGACACATGAGTGTATCACTTTAAGACAATTTGTTGCACCCATTTATGACCCTGTATGATCTTGCTGACTTCATACAGAACCTTCTACAGAGAAAAGAGAAGAAGTTGGCTCAATCTTTTGGTTTCACGTTCCGCTATATAGATGATGTCCTTTCAC
>JARWCS010324279.1:0-12619 GCA_034783895.1 Geukensia demissa | reverse complement strand
GGAGTAACACGAACCCTACAAAAACCAGGGTGAGTTCAGGTGCTCCGGAAGAGTAAGCAACTCCTGCTCCACTAGTGACACCCGTCGTGTTACTCATTGTAGTAAAAATCAGTGATATTTCATTTGTTTAGAGAAGTTCAATTATTAGCTGATTGGTTTATGTTTTTTGTCTAACCCTAAAATACTACCAATTTTACTAACAATCGGCATATATAAATTCTCTAACCCTAATACATAACCGAATGTGAAATTTTAAATCTCATTAATCAAACTAATTAATAAACATGGATCAGATCATAATATTTCCAGTAAAAACGTGATAAACATATTAAGCATGTTCAGTCAAGTATTTCAAATAATCAACTATGAATGAATCATTATAAAGTTAAATATACACATATAATAAAGTCAAAATAACTTACTTCCCACAGTCAGTAAACCAGTTATTCTATCAAAAGCTGTCAAGACTGGTTGAAAACACACTTTTCAAACTTTTACACCTATACCTATAATATAAAGATCACCTTGTTAGGTTTGATCAGAAAAGTATATATATCTTTGAGGCTATTTGCTCAAAATCCCATTTGAAAAAATTTAAAATGCAGACAAAAGATTGGCTAACCAATATTCAGTTCTTACTTCATAATATCACTTAATTATGCATATCTGGATCAGAACACATCATTTAATATATAAAAGCTACTATACATGTATACCTTTAAATTTTCAAATTACAGAAATTTTTTTAGGCTATATGAATTGAAAAAAAACATTTTTTTACATTATAACAAATAACTAGGCAGTATATATACTCTGGGAACTGTCGTTTGAACAAAGCTCAATAATAAGGTTTGTGTGTGTGTTTATGTGGGTGATTTATTCATTCATTTTTGGGGGAAGGGGCTGTAACGGCTGGTTTTAAAATGGTATTATTTGAAAGCTTCCTGGCTCTTAAACAATTGCCAGGCATGGACATCAAAAACAGAGCCAGCAAAGTACTTTCTAAGTGACACTGACCGTGCAAAAACAGACGCAAACTGAAACTATTATCAGTCATGCCAGTGCCAGTGGGCTAGGAATGGATTTCTTGCGTGCAATATGTTGGTATGGTTGCCAATTTGATACATAATTGTAATCCACATACCTTTTTAGACCGAATTCATGTCGATGAGATGGGTTGTTAGCCAAAAATGTGCGTTGTTTACATCTAGTGAGATGTTTGAACACCAACTTGTTTGACAAAGACTCTGATAGAAATTGTGGTGTTTCATCAAATTTACTTTTAACTGAAAGCTTTTAAAGATGCAAATAATAAAAGGTCAATACGGTCGTCTTATCCAAAGACAAATCCGTTATATCATTAATCTCAAACTCGAGACAAAAACGAAAATCGTGACTTGTTTCATTTTCTCCCAACGTGGGGTGAGAAACCAATCAAATTATTCAGAAGCATTAGCATGACGTCGTACGCAAAGAAGTTTAACCAATAACTTAATGACGGAAAACGTACGCTATAAACAGCGAAATGTTTTTAACATAAAATAACTGCGTCGTTAAATCAGAAGACAGACAAGACTGTTGCCAACAAAAAAACCAAAGGTAAAGATAGTTCACACAGCACTACACTGAAAACTAAACGAGTAACACGAACCCTACAAAAACTAGAGTGAGTTCAGGTACTCTGGTAGGATAAGCAAGTCCTGCTCCACTAGTGACACCCGTCGTGTTACGCAGTAGACAAGGCCCGTGTGAAGTCATTATCCATGTTAATAACAACCGGTATACTAACGGATTAAAGTTACGACTTCTAGTGAATTCACTTTTAGTGTGTATTTAGAAAAAATCCGACAATTGTTTTGTTTTATTCTCTTATATGGGGGTAACTCGTCTTTTTGTTTTTTGTTAATTATAAAAAATGTACAAATATGTGATTTGAAATATAGTCAAAGCATAGCCCAATATACTTATGTAATTAAGTACCATAAAACAAAGGTCCCAGATTTGTTGGTGCCGTTTATCATATATTTAGCGATGACATTGAGTGCTCACAACATGGTAAACCCCTCCCCTCCACAAAGTTCCTATCCAAAGCAAGTAATTACCTGTGGGTCAAACAACCGTTATATTATTGTTTTAATATCTTTTTACGCTGTTAACTTAATTAGGCAATTATTGTTTCCTTTGAATATTATTGCATTTTTTCTGGGGCCTTTTATAGTTTGCTAACTGTGTGAATGTTATTCCCTTGCTGAAGTCAAAGGCAGCTGGTAGATTTTAATTTATACATTTACGCGGCTGTCTGATAGACAATCATATCAAGTCTCCTTTTTCGGTACTTTCAGTGACGTTCTTTTGATGTCTGATGTTATATTAAAAAAACATTGCCATTCATATACTACCAACGCACATGAAACAGTGTCTGAAAATCTAAAATGACTGTTCTGTATCATTCAGAGACAAACCATTCGATAGTGTTCACCTGATAATAACTACTTCGAGTCTAGTATTTTTCTGTGTATATAAATGTGGATCTGCCTTAGTGTTAAAATGATATGTATTCTTTTGGTTGTGAAAAGTGGATTATAATCGTATTTATCAAAAGCGTTTATTTCTCTTTTTTTATAATGCTGTTTGGATAGCAGTCCTATTAATCTATCATTGTTGGGCATAAATTTGACATTTTCATAAATGTTATAAACGAATGTCTATTATCAGTTATAGGGCTTGAAGCTATACATTGCAAAGAGTATTTCCATACTATAATAAAACAATTACCACTCCTGTGTTGTTTATATAGATTTTTATACTTATGTAAATTTATTTTTATAGTGGGACTCATAGTTGGGACTATAGCTGGTGGACTGGTATTGATTATCATAATCATTGTTTTTGTTGTATGCAGAATCAGGTAAATATGTCTTAAATCATATGTAAACATAAATGACTCTTTACAATAGTTATCAGTGAAAGGCTGTGCAAACTAATTCAGTAAATTTCACCATTTCTTATAAAATATTGTTATTGTTTTATTGTGTATATTATCAACATAAGCACATTTAAAAAATCATTCTAATTGCTATTCTATTCTTCTTACAACTAACGAATATCGGAAGTTATATTGCAAGATGGAAGCTGTCGTGGTGTTTGCTGATTAGTTATATTTGTTATCATCGCTTTTTATGCATTTACTATTTACTGCATTAAAAGATCTTAAATGTTCTAAGATGTTTCGAAATTATCTATTACTTATATAAATACGCATTGCAGAGGTAAAATACAAGGTGACAGAAAGGAATTCGAAGGTATAGAAATTCCGGATGTAGATGACTCAAACCATAATGACGTGGTTCGGGAAGGAAATCCAAGGAACATCAGACTGCAAAATAATCAGACATATGATATTCAAGCTCCTAGTGAAATGATCATTGGTATACAACAATCATCTAATACTGTGAACAGTGTTGTCCAGGAGAGTAGGAAAATAAATGAAGACCAGTCTGAAAAAAATGCTCTTAAATCTGAAGAGATTGAGGAGGATATGTACGATAAACTTCATCAGGATATAACATATGATTCAAATTCGTTTAATGGTAATCTCTATGACACTTCTGTTGGAGCAATTGACCTGCATGATCCTAGTTATAGCACTACTGCGCATGTACAGATACATCAGGATGTAGAAGGAGATTACGATATACATATCCAACACTAGCTTCAATGGATCCTCATTCTTCTGCATCAATATCATTAAAGTTATTTTATTCTTAAAACATCATTCATTAATAAAATGCTTATTTGATTCCAATTGTCCTCACTGTGTTTATCCATTAACGTAGCTTTTGCAACCGTTAGGGAATTACACAAAAGTGTCACACCTTAATTATTTTACCATAGAGGTATAAGACATTGTAACTTATTTAATGTTTTTCTGATTATATAAAAGTATCTCACACTTATAAATTTATATACATCATTGGTAAGGTCTATCGAGAATGATGTTGTTAGATAAATTGTCGTGCATTAAACCGTTAACAGTCATTAGATCGATGTAACTGGAGGTGAACTATCGACCAATAAGGGTATCAAAGGACAGGAAGTCAAAAGTTTATCGTTCGCATCGGATTGTTGTACCCGGCGAAATTAAATAAAGTAGGGGAATTCCAAAATGCCGGAAATGATTTTGAACATTTTACACAATATCTACTCCATTGCAACATATAAAAGCAAGACGTCGTTCGTTTTTATGAATGACGTTGCATCTAATTCATTCAGGAATAGACTGCATGAAGACAAACCAAACACTTCAACTCAGTAGTATTTTATTGGAGGTTTATTGTATACCTGTACATTTTGGGTCAGTACAGACCAAAGGAAAGCCACGAATTACCGAAAAAAATTTAACATACTGCATTGATACAGTATCAATATAACCAGGATGGAAACAATAGTTTAACATATCGTGTTAGGCACATGGTACCCTAATGTCTCTCCCAAAATTAAAAGTTTTAAAATTTTTTAAAAGGATTAATGACCCAAAAAACGGCAAAAATGTCAGTTTCATGAAGCTAAGGAATATGCTAAGGAATTGCAATTACATAGTTTAGTAAAAATGAAATATATTGCAATGAAATATTAAAAAAACTTTCCACTTTTTTATTCTGGGCCTACTTATATTCCTGCTCCCCCTACGGGATATAAGTGTCACAGTTGATTCGATACTCTCGTGCCTGCTACAATTATCTGGATTTTCTGCATTGCTGTTGCCACATAAATTACTAGTGATACATCCAATCAAGGTTGAAATCGTCCCTCCTTAAATTCTTTGGTCACCATAATGAATTCATTGATCCATGTGGTATCAGTGTATCTCAACTAGATACGTTCTTGTTACCGGTAATTCATAAGTTGATCTTTTCCTGGATTGAATTTAACCAGAATAAGGGTTAAAGGATTCCACGACGAGTATTGGAAGCAGGACAAGCGCCTGGTCCCACTTCTGTTTTGTAAAGGAGTTCGTGGATTCCAAGCCTTTGTTCATTTTGTTTTCGTTTTATCATTTAGTTTGTATCAAATTCGTATTGTCTCTTTGGACTTTAGATCTCTCACATGCGTATTCTACACTGGACTTACTATACGAGGCATTTAGTTAGCTGTTGTATCAACAGCCCTTGCTTCTGTTTTTTTTAGATTTGTTCTGGATTTCAGATAAAAAGAAATTTTAACAAATGAACTTTCTGTTGTTAACAGTGAGATCTACATCTATAAAGTCATCGCGGAGGTTCATAGTTTTCTTTTTTTACAAACTTCTTATGTTGACTCTCTACTTTCAATTTTGGGTTGTCAATGAAAACGTGAAGGACATTTGACGTAGGAGGAGTCACCGTCAAGTTTTTTAACCTATAATCAAAAAGTGCAGTGACATACTTTTATATAATCTTTAGAATTTAAAGTGTTTTTCAAAGAGCATACTTTTATCTGTTGGAAAATGCTAGGAAAATTGATGTAGTAAATTAAATTGTTTTTTAAAATACTGCTAAGTTCCTCGAATTTTGCACGACCCATGCAAAAAAGGCAAAGTTTTTTTTCAATTGTGCTTAAAAACTAAACTTTTCAAAATCTTTAGTATTTCCCGGTCTATTATGACATGAATGCGATATGTTTTGACTTCTGTATGCAACTGAACTTTTTAGACGAACATGACATTGTGAAGAATAGGAAAAATCGTCATTTTGCGTTACAAACCTTTAAGTGATGTCAAAGCGGGACAACATAATAAATCTAGACTAAGGCATCGAATATATGAATGCAATTTTAAGAACTGCATTTGTAAAAAAATGTGTTGTCAAGACAACAAAATAAATAACAAAATTTATGGTATTTTATTAATTATTGTCACTTTGCAGACCCTACGGTGTTTTGTGCGGCTTGCGTTTTATTAACCTGCTTCCTAGGTGTATTTTGTGAGAATACGGCAAATCATAACAATCGTCTGAAGATTTCCCTGATTTATTTTGGAATGCAAGTTGCTGTGAAGTCTATTATAAGGGCGATTTTAAAGAATCCTCAAGCAGGCTAGCGCCAGGATCTGGGTAAGGGATATAACAATTAAAAGCGCGCATTCCATAAATTGATGGATTGTTATTTTTTGGCGTTTTAGTCATGAAGTGGAGGTCATGCCTAGTTCGTTTTTTATATGAACCTGTTCTGTAATTTGTTAAATTAATTTTATTGTGGGTTGTGTGTTTCTTCCTGTCTAGTAGTTTCCTCAAGTTAAATACATTATCCATAGCCATGAATATTTCATTTTTAGTTTATAACTGGTGTAATCATATTAACAAAATGTATTCAGGAACATAAAAAATGTATAATATGTATTTTATGGCTTCCAATATGCAGGGGTATATTATGACAAAATGCAAATAACCTCCCCGAAACTTTTAATCAAATCACTCAGATTTCTAAAAAAAAATCAGGAATAAATATATTAAATATATGACTTAAATTATGGTCTAATTATAATATAACATAAATAAACATTATTTTCTAACCCATAGCAAGAATATTATTATCTCCATGCCTCTTGCAACTTATAATATGACGTTTTAATTAAGTGACAGGCATACATTTTTTAGATTAAATATTTCATTATAGTCTCACCACTTGCATTACATAATATACACAATACACAGATAAAATTAGTTAAACACCCAACACTAAAATACAAGTGCCATTCTATAAGCAGAATTATGAGAGACTGCATAATAAATATAAAAGAAGTCATCGTAAATATATAAAAGACATCATCTTAAATATATAAAAGAAAACCAACCGCAAATAATATACTATTTTGAGTATAAAAAGGAATGTCTTCTGCATAAAATATTAAAGCAGGTTTTGGCAACATTCAAAAAGTTCTGCTCTGTTTTAAAAAGATAAATAAACTTATCTTCATCAGTTAAAAAGGTAAAATAAGCATCCAGTTTACTTATATCATTATATGGAGTCGCATATCTGCATATAATGGACATGATAGTAGTACATGTCTTTCATCCTCAACAGAGTTATTACAAATGAAACGAATTTGTTACTATATATCTGTACGTTCAAATCTACCAGTCTCAATCCTAAGAGGTGCTACTCCACACTTAAATTTGGGAAAAAAACTTCTATATCTATATGGAATATTATGTAATAAATATATATTTCTCTGTTCCATAAGAACTTTTAAATAACATCTATGTACATAACTTTTTACCAATACCTTGAGATAAAACTTTATTCTCCCATTCTTGTTTATATTTTTCAAAAAGTAAATTTTCTAGTTCTACAATACACTGCTTAGATAAAATATTATCTATATTTGTAAAATCTTTACAATTATTTTCTTTAAATTTTTCTCTCACCCGGTAACACCAATTTTTCTTATTAGCATTTTAACTCTATTGAAAAGTTTTGAAATGTACTCTATCTCTATCCATTACAGTGAACCTTCTCCATTGTCTAAAAACAGAAACCCACAGTTGGATTCCAGCCCATATCACCATTTATGACATCGTTAGGGTTATACTTGCCCATCCCCATAAAGAACCTTATAGCCCTATGCTGGATAGCATCAGTACATGAAAAACTTTTCGTTCCTTATATAATCTTCGACATTTCTCAATAATCAAAATATACTTTGTTGAACTTTTCACCAAAAAAAAATATAGAGGATGATGTTGTGAAAACAAATTTACTCACCGACAACGTTCAGTTTTGTTGACGAGTTTCCACTAAAAGATCGGCATTCCCATGGCAACAATTACTGCTCCTCTCTTCGCCGGTCTATTTTTCAGTAATTGAGGCAGACTTTCTTTAAAAAAAGCTGTCACAGAATAAATAAAGAAAGTAAGTCCAAATCCTTAATATCAGCTTCAGTAGCATCACTAATAGCCAAAGATAACAATATACTGTGCAAATGCCAAAAATAAAAAAAAGATATTACGGAAGCTCGATTAAGTAATTATCTTAACCTTAAATACCCAAATCAACTGAAATTAAAGACACAACATACACTCAAAAGCATGCCTTAAACCTTTATCTTGATCTTAATTAAGCAGTTGTGGGAGGTTTAAAACATACCTGTATGGCAAGCGTGAAGACTTAATCTTTCCAATAGTAAACTTCCCTTTCATCGGCATGATCATTCAAGCTATCCCGGAATATGGCATATACGCGCCTGCACGTAATTCCCTGTTTTCAAATACATGTATTTGGTCCCAAACTTACCCGATAAAGCTTAATCCAGAACAGCACTTCGTATGTAGTGTAATTAAGGCATTTTTAAGCGTTGTTTTTCCATTTTCTTTACAATCTGTTTGATAAAATATGAAATGCAAGCCACTATTTTTTTAAGAATTTGTTTAGTGCCAAACGGAAATCTATGGAACTAAAGGCAACAACGAATAATTATGCAGTACACAATCCAGAAAAGATATCGATTGTGTCTTCCTGGCATAAATTCCATATTCTTTTTTGGATATTATTACGGAGTTTTTCTCTTGTGCTGTGTGGAGGTCATAAAAAGTTTCACCGTGCTTGAGTTGCATGCTCTGATTAATTTTGGATAATTTAATTTACGTTGGAAAGATACAGTTTACATCGCAACATTCCAACATTGTAAAATACAAAATTACCAATGTTAATTTTATTATGGAAAATTACGGAATTCTTATATTTTTAATCTGACCACAAAATTATTGTATACGGTAGGGCATTCTCGTTACGCGACTGCACATAATTCCATTTTTTCCAATGTTTAGTCCCGAGTGTAACTGATGAAGTTTAATCCAGAACAGAGCTTCGAAGGCAGTGTAATTAAGGCATTTTAAATTGTTGTTTTTCCATTTTGTAAACAATCTGTTTGATAAATAAAGAAAGAAATGCAAGCCACTATTTTTTAAGAAGTTGTTTCGTCCCCCCACGGAAATCCAGTGAACTATAGGCACCAGCTTAACAAGAAATTATGCAGTATACAATCCAGAAAAGATGGGAATTGTGTCTTTCTAGCATATATTCCATATTCTTTCTTTTAGACATACAACTCCCAGCTCAAACAGTTTTAAAGAACAATATGTCGTATATAGCGATTTTCTGGACAGTGCTAGGACGTTGCCAAAGTAATTGATTACACAAGGATATGTTTCTACTCGGTTGAAGAAATCTCTGCGGTATATTTACAATCTTGTTGGCCGTATTGAATATTCCTTTCAAAGATGAAGACGGAACTTTTCCTTTGAAATTTCGATTTCACCTAACAACAGGCTGCTTGATATGTGTGCATGGAGGTTTCAGCCCTTTAAGCCATACCCTTTACTCTTAAATAACTGAAACCAGATTAGAAAATGGAAAATACGACGGGACTCTTTATAGAGGCAGAAACTCTTTCGGAAGACCTTTTTTGTGTCCGCATTGATTATCAATCTATGTTTTTTTTTGTATGTACATTGTCTGTCATCTGTCGTCTTGTTTAAGATGTCTAGATTATTGTGTATGTCAACTTGTCCGCTTTTGGTTGGCCCTTAGGTTAACTTTCACTTCCTCATTCCTGAGTAATTAGTTTTGAGACCTTGTTTAGAGAAATATGGCGACATATAAATTTTAATATTTTTTCAGCTGCTTGATGGATTGTGGTGCGGTCTCTTTGCTATTAGTTCCATATCTTAACACTCCCAAATTTAAAGATAGAACGCGGTTGATTGAATGCTTTATAGAGTACTCTAGATTTGGAACTTTCAAGCAATCTCTTAGTGAACTGTGGTCAATGGTAATGTTTCAATATCTTTAAATTTTTAATGTAAATATTAATCTTAGAATTTCAAATTGTTTTGATATTTTAGATAGTTCTCATTGATTTGATATATGCACTTCATCAAATTTGAAATGCAGCTTCGTGATTGCAATTGATATTTACTGCATTGTATCCTGAGGCAGAACTAAGCATTATCAGCGGCATATGCACATTGAAGATCCAAAACTAAAGAGACCCACAAAACACTTTTTGTATTCGTTTAAAACAAAATTATCTACTTATTTTTGTACGACCATTAACTAAATGTACAATCAAAATATACACCAAAGTGTTTCTAAATAACTGTTTTCAAATATTTGGTCCCAAACTTACCTGATGAAGCTTAATCCAGAACAGCACTTCGTATGTAGTGTAATTAAGGCATTTTAATAGTTGTTTTTCCATTTTCCCTACAATTTGTTTGATAAAAAAGGAAATGCAAGTCACTATTTTTTTTAAATTTGTTGAGTGCCAAACGGAAATCTAGTGAACTAAAGGCAAAAACTTAACGAATAATTATGCCGTACACAATACAGAAAAGATATTGATTGTGTCTTTTTGGCATAAATTCCATATTCTTTTCTTTTTTTTTTTTTTTTTGATATTATTTAGTTTTTCTCTTATGCTGTGTGGAGTTCATAAAAACGTTCATCGTGCTTGAGTTGTATGCTCTTATTTATTTTGGGTACGATAATTTATGTTTGAAAGATGAGTTGTAAGCTGTATATTGTAAATTATTATATTTTTAGTCTGACCACACAATTATTGTAATATATACGGTAGGGCATTCTCTTTACGCGACTGCGCGTAATTCCCTGTTTTCCAAGGTTAGTCCCGAGCGTACCTGATGAAGGTTAATCCAGAATAGCGCTTCGAAGACAGTGTAATTAAGGCATTTTCAATTGTTGTTTTTCCATTTTGTATTCAATCTGTTTGATAAAAGAAAGAAATGCAAGCCACTATTTTTTAAGAAGTTGTTTTGTCCTTCCCACGGAAACGTAATGAACTAAAGGCACTAGCTTAACAAGAAATTATGCAGCACACAATCCATAAAAGATGTGAATTGAGTCTTTCTTGCATGTATTCCATATTATTTCTTTTAGACATGCAACTCCCAGCTCAAACGTTTTTAAAGAACAATATGTCCTAAACAGCGATTTTCTGGACAGTAGTTATCGGCTTTTAGCGGTATCCGGTTCATAAAAAATGGCGTGATTTCTTAATATTACATTACAAAAATGTTATATTTCACGACTTTTCACAAAAAAAACTTTCATATCTTAAGTATCAAACGATTTACTATAAATTAAAATTCATTCCAAATACAGAAAAATAAGATGTGTTTGAACATGAAACAGCTATCCAAAAACTGTAAATTTCAGACATCTTCAGGCTGTCCTAAGACCTTCAATAATGGACACATATCCACAACATACGGTAACCTGTGAAAGGCCCCAAAATAAAAAGTGGTGATATTGAAATTTTGCAAATATATATATATATATATATATATATATATATAGAGAGAGAGAGAGAGAGAGAGAGAGAGAGAGAGAGAGAGATAATTATGCAATGTGAAACAAGTAAAATTTAAACAAAACCAACGACATCTACTGGAATACAGGTCCATTGCTTGAAATATTTGGCGGGGTTAATCATGTTTGTAAGTACTCAACCTCCCCTAACCTGGGATAGCGGTGTGACAAAACGACATTGAATTCGAACTTTCTTCTTTACCGTCCCTTCAGCTGTTATATTCAAACAATGAATGATAAACTGTTAATTTCAGAACGACTGATTTATCCTGTTTTGTCTTTGATATTTTTACAAATAAATATAACGACCGTTACATCAGAGTATATAAACAGAACCATATTTACTGTGAAAGCTTATAATACATTTAAAGCTAAGAACTGTTTCAGATAAACCTATAAACACGAATTGTTTTCACTGATTGATATTAACATTAAAACCATACAAAACTTCAAGGCAGTGAATTTAAGGAAAACTAGCATGAAGCCTTAAGCGTAAGCCATGGTGACCCCAGTGGCGTTCGAACGCTTAGCATTTCTGGCATAATTAGAAGTGTACAATCATGTATTTCTTTGTACTTACGAAAACCAATAATTAGCCGATGTGATTTTGAGTATATATTTTGTAGAACGTGCTGTAGCGGCCTGGCGAAAATTATGCGCGAAACTGACAATTTGCTCGAAATAATAGCTAGCTAGTGTTCAATTTGCCAGCCTTCGGTGAACGCCCGTCAGCCCCTTTGACAGCAAAGTGGAAAACTAGAATTGTCCAAATTGTGCAAAAGGTTCAAGATATTCCAATTTTCAATCTCTCAGGGATGGTCTTATGCCAATAAAAAACGATATGTGGTTAAAGATTTGTTTTATTCATATTGATTTTACCATGGTTATCTCACCCCATCATTTTTTTCCAAATTTCTTAATTGATACGCTCATGCAAAGGAGTGGGTACGGTTACACATGTAGCCCTATATTTGGCCCAAATTTCATATTTTGTTAACATAACATCATTAAGTTTTTGTGAAAAATGCCATTTGATTACCACTAATTTGATTACTAGCTTAATAATTTCTAACTTATACTTCTATAATCGTTAATATTTCGATTGATTGATGATTATTTAACGCCACGTCGGAGTATTTCAACCATAGTTTGGAGAGAACAAACAATATATTAACTAATATTATTATACCTTACATAATAAAGGATAAACTCTATTGGCCAAACGACTGTCACATGACATATAATAATCTTGATG
>JARWCS010324259.1:0-12620 GCA_034783895.1 Geukensia demissa | reverse complement strand
TGATCTGTATTTGGTGGTCCCTAACAACATATCCAAATTTCAAATCATTCCTTTCATGTTGTCAAAAGTTATTGAACAGAAACCATTCTTGGGACGTACAGACGTACGAGGGTAACACTTAATGCCCCGACCGCCTAGCGGCGGGGGCATAAAAAGAGGAGGATTTTATTGCTTCTATAAAATGTTCAATTTTCGCTCCCTTCCTATTCCTTTCATTTTCTGATGTTAGTCCAAAACCCTTGCCCTAGTATGTTCCATCCCACCCCCTGTTTTGTGTTTATGACAAATGTTAAACTTGAATATGAATGAAATCTTTTCACCTGGACCTTAAGCAACCAAAAATAAATCAATCATTAATAACATTTTTTTTTCTTACTTTATTTCTTTAAAATAAAATTGAATTTTAAGTTAGAAATAATATAAATCTTCCTGTTTAGGGTCACAACTGTTTAACCTTTGTCACATGTTTATTCTGAATAATTACATTATGTTATGCTGGCACAACAGCTGTTTTTTTTGTCGTGCCAGCATAAGACATGATTTGATTGGTCAGAACAGGCACATGGAAAAGTTGAAACAGATGTTACCCTAAAGGGACGTATTAGACCCTATGGGGAAAATAAATAAATAGAAAATGAATGTAGTGTCAAATTTTAATTCACAAAAGGTCATAAGTGATTGTAACTTACATGCATGATAGCGTACTTATGATTAATCATAGATTGTAAGTCTTACTACCTTTTTTTGAAATGTTACCCAGTCTACATCAAGGAAGACAAATCACTATTACATCTATTAGATTGATTGCCGTCCTGTGGCAAATATTTCATTACTATTCAAGGCAAGATCATATAAAAAAATGATCACAATTAGAAGACCTCTAGATTTGTAAATTCCTTTTTTTCTCATTGTTGGTTTTGCAGTCTCTCTGAAATTTACCCCATATCTTTTCATTTTCATATTCTTTAGACTTTAGGCCAGATTTTTAACGTGTAAGGTCACAAGGATGCAGTCCACTAAAAGACGGCAATGTAACTGGAAATTATTCTGACTGTGCTTCCTCTGAATGCTGTGGAAATGAAGCAAATACCAATTTAATATCTTTGGTTAGACCTGACAGGAAGGGAACCAACAACCTTCCACTAGACAAGCAAAATAACCAATACACCACTTAGGCAATTTACCTGTAAAAAGTTACATCAAAAGTCTAATAAAGGCATTTCCAGTCCTGGCTTTTCATTATTTGGCAGAGAAAATAATTTGGCAACTAAATCCACTAACCTGTTTAAGCTTATTTTCATCAGAGAGACCATCAGTACCAATATCAACAATACTCTCAAACTGCCGCTTCATAGATTCATCCGTAAACTGTTTCCATGGAAACATGGAGGCATTGTGGGCAGCCGCCTTGTTAAACTTAGCCTGCACTAACCTGGCAGCAATCTGTAATAAAGTTTTTATTTATAATCATTATTTTCTACCATATGTCTGTCCAAGTTTTTCCCTTGGACAATTGGTCCAGCAATCTATGGCAATTTTATAACGATATTTCTCTACCATGACTTAAGTCTGACCTAAAACAGTTTTTCCCTTGGAAAATTGGACCAAATAATGTGAATAACATTAAAATATAAGTTAAATCTCAATTTTTCATACTGCCTACATTTTTTTCGCGTGATGAAAAAACACCGATAAAAAACTTCAGCTGAAAATTTGAAAATCTTCAGCTGTCCTCTGACTTTTCTGTCACATGTATGATGAAAGTATTAGGCAAGTTTACACAGAGACAAATGTCTAGTTTACAGTATTTGTTTAAAATCATAATTATTGTTATTTATTCATATTTGAATTTGCATTAAATATTTTTTTATCATTAAATGTTTCTTGATATAAAATCATATTATAGTATTGTGTCCAGTTGTGTATTTTCGTATTTATATACAAACCAATATTGTATAGCTTTAATAATATATGTGTTTTTTGTTAGATTTTATAGGCTTAATTGCCTTATGAAATAAAAAAAATATTCACATAATTTTTTTTTATATTTTGATTGAGTAATTTAACAATGAAACAACATCTTTAACACTAGTCATAACCCTGTTGCATTTTAAAAACGATAAGGTAGTTCACGCAAAGCTGAGCGGGCATTATCGCGAAAACGGTCATGATATTGCCCGGCAATATCATGATATTGACTGGTAGCTTTTTATAGCGCAAAATACAAAATGACACGTCACAATGTTTACACCAATGAAATGACTATTTTATATCTGATATGAAATTAATCATAATAAAACTGTTGCTAACTCCACACTTTGATGACACATTGGAAATGCTAGAATTGGAAGAGGAAGCGAAAGAAAACCGAAGGGCCAGACAAAAGGATAAAGTCAACTTACACGACAATCACGAGAACACGAACAAGAGAGAACATGACACATATACATATAAAACTAAACAAAAATACAAAACTATGAACACCTAGGCGAGGAATATATCAATTTCAAATTTTATATATAATTCAAGGAAAAAGAAAGTCAAGGCTAACAAAGGGGCAGTAAAAAAAAAAGACAGACAATACCATAGACAACAATATAAAACGAAAGACAAACTTAGAACACACAACACTACACTAAAAGGTAAAGTTGGAGTAACACGAACCCTACAAAAACCAGACTGAGTTCAGTTGTTCCGCAAGGGTAAGCAAATCCTGCCCCACTAGTGGCACCCGTCGTGTTACTCGGTAGCCAAAGCCGGTGTATAGTCACAATCGATGATAGTCACAACAGGTATAGGAACGGATTTTTAGTCACGGAGAGTGGGAATATATCCATTGTCGTTTGTGAAATAGATATTTCGTACCGTTCAACCAAATCATGAGGCCCTGGATTAGCGTATTAACTGAGAAATATACAGTCCGTATGCAGGTGCGGCTGAGTGTTGCTAGACATGAACGGGAATTTTACCATGGAAGAATCAAGGTCAATTGTCGTAAAGTTTTGTACTTAACCCACCCTTATTGTCAATTTTTAGGTGTAAGTCTTTGTATGAAGCAGACCATTCTGTTTTTGAAGTATCTTTGATTTCAAGTTCAATGGGAAAGATGCGGTCAACATAGTCACCAAATTTAGAGTTATTCAGTGAAAGGACATCACTTATATAGCAGAATGTGAAAACAAAATAAAGCCTATTTATTTCAGAATTTGAATTATTTAGTATAAATATCTGTAAAATTATATGTGGATAAAATTGTGATATCTGCTGAACAATACGCTCGAGAAAATCAGGTCCACCAAAAGAGGAAGCAACCCAGTAGTTTCAATGTCCAAGTTTGCCATTTAAAAGGAATATGTCGATATCCTATATGTGTAATTCAAGGGGTTACCACCTATTTGGAATAAAAAAACTAGTAACGATTAAACATGATAACGACAACATCTTTCTGGCTACCGTCCAATCACATGTTTATATGCATCAGTATTGAATAAAGGGGATCGATTATTTAAATGTATCCGTATTGTTCATTTTATTGTTTCATTCGATGTTTGTGTTCCTTAATTCGCCATGGTATAGTTAATAACCCGATTTCCAAACGGGAATTTGCCAAATAATGAAGGTCTCAAGTAAGGATAGCTGTAGACTTTTGTTAATAACCAGATTCCCAAACGGTGAATATGCCCATTAATGAAGTCCTTAAGTAAGACCAGCTGCAAATGTTTGTTAATAAAGATTTCCAAACGGGAAATTTGCCGAATAATGAAAGCGTTTGATATTATCCAGTTTTCCAAACAGGGAAAACAGAGGGGGGGCTCTTTCTTTGTACTACACTTTCTACTGGATTGGGCTGCCTTTTTCGGTTTGTTTGAATATGAGAAATTCATTTAACAATGTTTTGATCTCGGGTTTTCTTTTTTTTTTGGTTCTAATGTTACTTATGAGAGGTAAAACCTTGAAATAGTCGTATCGCATATCAAAATTGACCATACTTATTCAACATTGGTACACCTGTATTTTGAAAACACTGGGTCGAGGCATCTGGTGGTTGACCATATGAACCCGAGGGTATTCACAAGCCCAGTTGTCAGACTTATCTGGCATGAATTTAACAACCCATTATTTTACAGACATCTTCAATTATAATTTACATTCTAAACTCTTGAAAACAAACGGAGAATGCTTCATATCTCAGGCCCGTACACAGGATTTTCTAAAGGGGGGTGCTAACCTGAAGGCCGGGGGTCTGGGGGCCGCCTAGGTCACCAGCCAGGCCCCCCGGAAGAAAATGTAAATTGAGAAACTGGATACCTTTAGATTGATTGAAAATGACACAGAATATGGGATCAATTAAATATTTAGAAGGAGGGTTTGGATGTAGCAAAATTAACCCCTTCAAATGTATCATGTGCCAGTCCCAATTGAGGAATCAAGGTCATTGCTTTGGCAAAGTGGTCACAGGGAGTGAGATTCCACCTTGTTTAGGGCCTTACGGAGAAGACATCTAGTTTCCATAATAACTCCATCTAGTAGATGGAGTGTGGTCTACTTGGTTTTCATTCCACTTCTTCTCCTTTTATATTTTAAGACATTAAAAACAGTGATTGATGTGATCCATTTTACTTTTGGTGAGCAAACTTAAAACCAGAAGAGGAAAATCATTTAATAGTGATGGCGTGAACCTGAGCTATTTTATCAACAATCAAAAATCAGGTTCTTTAGTTCCATTTTCCGTGGATTTCTTTTTGCAAAATTATCAACCACTAGGTCAAGATCAACATTTATCCCATAATGAATGTGCATCAATGCTAATCCTGTAAGTCTTTGTTCAGTCATTGACGCACGCATGTATGTTCTCAAACGTTTAAGGGTACTGGCACCCCTTTCACATGAGCAGCTTGTAACAGGTAGTGTGCATCCAATTTGCAATAGCACAAAAATATTTGGGAATCTCTCCACATTGCAAACTTTTAAAGTGTCAGTTAAAGTTGAGGGTAAATTCTCCTTATCTTTGTTTCCATATCAAAAGTTCTGTATGTGCAGTCTCTGGAGATGGCAAATCATCCTGATATGTAGTAATAGCCTCTTGGAGGTCAACATCTCGCACAGTGAAAACTTTTGGTACAAGTCCAATGAGGGAGGAACATTTCAAAGAAAATTCTGAAAATGAAGATAAAGAATTATTCTATGTTATATCATACTTCTCTTACTTTATTTAGTCAAATATATCAAATATCTAGACATTGTGTGGTACCCGGTTTTTCTCAATATGATTACAGTAACACTGAAGAGTTAACTGTGTGAATACAATGTGAATTGCAAGAGTTAGACTGGAGAATGCATGGTGGCTTCATAACTTAACACTTATTGCAATTTCTTGCTGTGGTTTTAGACATTAGTACTTTATCTTTTTGTAATAAATTGAACATATCTTTACACTGTGTGCATTTCGCTTTGGTTTAAACAAGGAACAGAGAAAATTATTACTAAAATATTATTCATCTTATGTCTTGTCTTGCACATGCCATTGAAATATTTCTTCAAATTCTAGTGAATGTTATTGTTGGTTTGTTTATTTAAAACAACTAAAAACAATTTATAATAAAGACTACCTGAAAAGCTTTCCTTCAACTCCATTCTAATATGGTCTATAAAAGGAATTGCAACATTTCTTATGTAATACTGTCCAATTTCATGATGACAAGGCTTGTGTTGGCAGTCATGGCAGGTATCTATTGCAGTATTATACCTATGCTGCTGTCTACTAGCAATTCTTGGTAGTTTGGGTACTTCACCAACCTGTAAAGTAAGAGTAAATAAATAAAGTAAAAATGAGCAAACATAGGTATATTAAAGGGAGATTCCAGTGATAACTATCAAATGCTCCCTGTTGTTCTTGTATCTGTTGTCTCCTCTTTTATGTTATTGTACTTTTGTCATGATTTCCTGGAATATCCTCATTTTTTCCCATGTTTCAAGCATATGCATAACATTTACTGAAACATTAAAAGGTACATTGTAACTTTCTGTTACAAAATGCTTAAAAATACAGTAAAATTTTTATTGGTTGAGGGATACTTCTTTAAATCTCCCAAATAAACTAGCCATTAAATGTTGTAATTAAAATTGTAAAATGATTTTTAAAAAATTAAGAGCATTAATTATAAAACTGAAATTTTCTGCTAGTTAAAAGACATATGGCATAATGCCATTCATTACATATTATATTTTTATGAATGATTTTTGTTTTTCTACAAGATGTATCAGCTGACTGGGTATAAATTAGAAATTTTCATTAAAATCAAAATCTAGGAGTAACTGTCTAAGTTCTCCAAATTATATTCCATTAAATTGTTTGCCCATATTACCTTATCTGCCATTCTCATGGCTTGCTGCAACCAATCTTTGAAGAGTTTATCAATTTCTTCTCTCATAATATCATAGTCCTTTTGAACATCATGAATCTGAAGAACATTCAAGGATATCTAAAGCTAAGCATCAAATAAGTTATCTCACTGAGGCCTTCATTTGTGCCCTAGAACTATACTGCATAAAAATGAAACTCAGGTGTAGAAAAAGAAAAATTGAACAAAAATTTAAGGAACAGAAATGCAAAATACCAGTTATTAAAGGTATCAAAATTATCAAATTTGGCCTGCAACCTTTTTTTACTCTAGAAATCTCTTCAACATGTTCAGCTGCAATCAACAATTAATCAAGGAAGAAAGTTAAATTTTCTCGTTCATCAAAAATAAACATGTTATATTTGAAATGTTTAATAAAAAGCAATGGAAAAATGTCTTTCTTCATCTTGAAGTCACCATAAGGGTTTTAAAACATGTAATCATCATGATTATTCATAACTTCTTATTTTTTTTTATTCTGAGTTTCCATAAACTCATTATGGTTACACTTGTGCTGTTTCGAATACTACAGTAAAACAAAATTAAATGTAAATATTATTTTTTTTACCATTTCAAGGGCTCCCAAAATGTCCAGAGCAGTTTCTTGCAGACCTTTGGAAATAGAATCTAGTCTTGCCAACGTCATATACAAGATTAAAAAGTTTACAATGAAGTCAGAGGATGTTATGCACGGTAACAGTCTAGATGCATCTTTTTTAGTTTCATTGTCCCATCGCCCCTTGTATATATCTAATCCTTATTCATGCATTGAGTAAGCAATAAATTCAACTGCTTTTACCATGTATGTGAAAGCCTGGTAGAAATGTCTGTAAGCTTCATGCCTAGCTGCCCATCTAGTTGCGCATAAATTTAGTAAAGGCTTTCTTTTTGATGCATCAGAGACATCATTTGTTATAACTGCTTTCAAAAGGCCTTCTCGTTTCGGACTGTTGTTGAAGAACAGACATATCACTTTCATTTTATCAATGACATTCCTTATTGATGCAAGTTTGCATGAGTGTACAATTACGAGATTTAATATGTGTCCACAGCAATGTGTGTAGGCAGCTAGTGGGGCAAGATCCCTGATTTTTTTCTGTACACCAACTGATTCACTGGCCATATTGGAGGCCCCGTCATATGATTGCCCTCTGATATTTCTAACATCTAGGTTCATGTTTTCCAAAGCAGATAAAATTTTACTTGCAATATAATCCCCTGTTATTCTCTCCAACATGATAAATGAAAGAAAATCTTCCCTTGTAATTCTATTTGCATCAACATATCGTACACATAGAGGAAGTACTTCCTTGTTATGAGATTCTACTTCATCCGCCATGATGGAGAAATACTTAGCATCATGAACTTTGTCAATAATTGTTTTTTGTATTAGTTCCCCTATTATAAAAATCAACTCGTTTTGTATCCTTAGAGACAAGTATGTTGAATTCTTTGCTCTCGGATTTATCAGATGTTGCTTCAAAAGATCATCAGATTCAGCCAAAACTTTTAAAAAGGCCAAGAAATTTCCTGGATTCTTTGACATGTCGTTTATGTCTTCAATGTCCCCCCTCAACGCAATGTTTTGACGTCCACAAAAGAGAATGTCTTTTGAAATCATTCTAAGAATATGCCTGTTTTCATTTATTCGCAACTGCTTCTCTTGATTCACACGATATGGAAGTGTGGTTTCTGGCTGCTCATGTTTAAACAAGAAATTCATCGAAGCAGATGCACAGTCCTGATGGTATTTTGAATTCGTATGTTCATTCATTTTTTCCTTTGCTTTATGCCAGGCAGTGAAGGGTTTGTTCACAAAATTGTTTTTATTGTTTCTGTTTAGACAGAACAAATTACAGTGCTTGCAGAAAATGCCATCCAAATGTGGACTGTAAATTGCCCAAGGATATGGTGCTATCATTGAAGGCTTGAATGCCCTATTATTTCCATGTAAAATGTTGATGGGTATGTGTAATTAGGTGCAGGTATGACATGGTTTTTCAAAACATGGTACTTTTCTCTATCTGATAGCTGACTTAGTTTTTGACTGCATTCTTCTGGTGTCATGTTGCTATTGAACAATAGACCTAAATCGTTTATGATGGCCTTCTTGGATATCGTAATTTAAATCTATTTCAACTGATGGAACTGTTGGCTGTGTGGCAGCTTTATCTTTGCTTTCTTTCATTGCAATACTTTGATGTATCTCAGCAGTACTCTGTATTTTACCTACAAATAAAACAAATAAAGATATATATTGCATGTTATGTCAAATTGATTTCATATTCTGAAAGGGACTTCTAATGACATAAGTAACAAAATAAGGCAAGTATGATATATTTTCGGGTACATGAAACAAAAAATTAATTGAAGTCTCTCCATCAGTCGATCGGATGTGGATACCATAAGTTGTAGTTTAAAAAGACCTCCTGTTGGTCTTTGAATGTATAATTGGTTTAATTATCTTATGGTTATTTATGTACATTGATAATGTGTAACCAATATTATATCTTTGTAAAAATGGAACTTAAAATAAAAAATGTGCTTGCAGTTGCTTCCGAACCTTGAAGAATTTTTCAAAATCAAAAATTCTTACTTCAGTTTTGAAAGAATGATTTGATCCGTCAACCTAATATATTAATAGCTAATTTAGTAAATCCTGATTTTTTTCAATTGAAGTAATAAAACAATTGATTGATTGATTGATTGATTGTTGCTTAACGCCACGTCGGCAATATCTCAGCCATATCGTGGCGGGAACATACATATATTTAATAATAAAATAAAAATCATTAAAAGTTCAATATAAAGTTGTTTTTGTCATTATTATCATTACGGAATAATTTTCAAAGAACCAGAAAACACAAATATTCAATTTGTGTGAAAAAAATATTGTTTAAATCATTATACCGAGATCCTATGTCTTTTTATTAAAAGTTTCCAGTCTCTGTGGAATATAGTTACAAATAATAATATATCAATCAATTCCATAGATAATGGCAATTTAAAAACATGTATTCTTATATAATGGGATGATATAATACAAATTCCATCAAAACTAGCTTAACGTCTTACAGGTGGCTGATTAAAGTAGATGTACACGATGTCTTTCAAGTGTCATAAGCATTAATAACGACAAATATGTTTTTGATTACAATTGTACTCATTCTTTGTAGTTCCGATTGATGTAACGAGAAAATGAAGACTTGAGATGAAATATCCTTATCCTTCAATTGATGGAAACATTGTAGAATCTGTGTGTAACATTTTACATGAAACATATTTTTATTTAAGTATTGTATAGTGTCCTGTTTATCCTCTGAAGACAAATAGTTATGTCAATTACGTACTTCAAAATTTCACATTCGGTTATGTTTTGGGGATAGAGAATTAACATATATCGATGATTAATAAAATTGGTGATGCTTAAGGGTTAGACAAGAAAACTCACCTTGCTTTTTGTAGGATTCGTGTCACTCCAGCTTTAGTTTTCAGTGTATTGCTGTGTGGTCTGTGTTATTCTTTTGTTTCATTTTGTTGGCCGTGGTCATGTCTGTCTTCCGACTCAACGATTTCTGTCTGCCTCTTTGGTATCTTCGAATTCCTTATAATAATAAGGGTAAAAAGATGAGAATGAATAACATATCAAATAAATAAAACCTGGTTTCACACATGATAGGACCCGAACACTGTTAACCCACGAAGCGTATCGATCTTGAACACACTCTAGAGACACAGAATTGTATTGTTTAACGATATAAATAGGTTTCGTCTAATACAGTTCCCTTTTAATAGCAGTGTTTAAATATTATAAGATTGACATTAAGCTCCTTTACAAAATAGGAATCAGTGAAAGAAACTGGATAAGGTTGCTACATGCGACAATATTTTACATTCAGTCGATTCCACTGGTCAGAGGTTTCCTAGTATATTCTGCCCTTTAGTTCATAAACCTGTCTGACATGACGGTTTGCATAAAGTTTTGACGGGATTTGCTTTTTAATTCTACAACCCTGAAATAATGGAATGGAATAATGGAAATATTTTGGACGTATTAGTGGTTTTTGCTGCTGGGTTCAGCTTTCTTACTTGATTTGTTTGGATATCACTACCTAATCTACTATTTTTAGATCCCCATCTTGTTAGTTCTGTTGCTGTTAATGAGATGTAACGCCTTGCAATATGTATGCAGCGTAGGAAATCGACCATAGGTAGTCAGCATTGGTGAACTTGTATATTTAAAGACTCTAATCAGTGTAAGGTAAAAGTCACTGGAAAGATTCAATTCATATAAAAATTAATCGATCTTTGCAAAGTTAAAGACAAAATTATTCATTTATTATTTAATATATAATATTCCCGTTTTTCAGGAGAGCGGAAACAGTAAGCCTAACAATTCGTTAAAATAATGCGTGTCTGCTGTTAAATTGAAAGTTGCTCGTTCTCTGCAAACTGTAACGAAGATAATTTATAATCTTTCACTTAAAATTTAAGAATTAACGAAATTATGTGGTTAAAAATGGCATAACACTACTTGACTTAAGCTTATCTTTTTTATTCCATAGTAAATAATCATGCGTTAAGCGTAACAACGAAAATTAAATAAAAATGAAATATATTTCGTGGGTAAAATGAAGATAATATTGAAATTCTTATCAATAAGATATATATATAGAGAGAGAGGAAAAGGAGATATGCTATGAGTTTCCGTGCGTGAGACAACCAACTAAAATGTGTAAATTGGTTGTCCTAGGGATTTTTCAATAAGACATGCATCCATAAGCTAAGGCAAGCTGTTAAACGGCCGCAAAATAAAATGTGATGATATTGAAATGTAACACCTCTCGGCTTATTTATAAGAATACAAAGTAAAACCTGTCACCTTTAAACATAAAAACAACGAGATATACTGGATAACAAGTTCAAGGTCTAAGACAGGCACATAAAATATGTGGCTAGGTTAAACGTTATTGTGAGTACTCAACCTCCCATAACGTAGACAGTGGTATGAAAAACGACATTGAAACAAATACTTTAAAAACAACTGCATGAGATTTTACTTTTTAAATTGATACACAGCACACAGACAATAACAAAAACAAGAGACAAAAAGATTTATCGACCTGGGAAAAGTACCCGCTATTTCTGACAGCTAGTTCAAAATGCAAACACAATTATTGAGCAGAGAGATACTAAGAGGATATGTTTAAAGATCGTAAAATACTGTTAAGAAGATTACCTTTAGGTGTATGTTTATTCAAGCAACTAAAAATCCCAGTGGGTTGTGTTTGAATTCACGAGCTTTACTAACCACATTTCCATAAAAGTTTGGGAATGATTATCCTTTTTAATCACTTTTCTGCAGGTGCAACCGAATTATATTTATATTGATGATCGATTTGGAAACTATTTGATGCTAGAGGAACCTTGACTCAATACGTACCAGGTAATACAAAGATTGCGTTCATAAATCATTGTTGCATACACGGGCAAAACGGACAAATTGAGTCATACATCGTATGAAAGAGCAAACGGGAATGAAAAATCGTCTCTTGTCGTATATTTAAATTTGATTTTACTTTGTGAATCAGAAACATTTAAAACCAGATAAGGACAACTGCTGTGGTGCCTTTATTAGTTTATAATGTTTATAAAGAGTATGTTTTCTGAAGTAAATTGCAGTAACGTATTTTGAGAAGTCCGGTTCATTAATCGCAAACTTTACGTCAAGACAGCGGTAAGTATTATGTTCAGCAGGGATCTTAAGTTATTCTGTGTCAGATATGTGACTGTTTACTTATTGACTTTGAGTCATGTGCTTGGCTTCGCAAGCATAAGAATTAAAATTTTATTTTTAAGTGTTTCCATGTAAAATCTAGATCTCAGTACCAGCACATAATTGTCCGATAGATCTCATACGAACCGGGTATCAAGTTTTACATTAAAGGAGTAGGTACGTTAAGCCCCATACCTGGCCCAAATCTTAAAGTTTGTGTCACAATAATAAGTTGTTGCGAAAATGCTGTTTAATAGTCGTCTTTCAATAATTCATTACATATTCTTCATACTTTTCGTTATTTTGACAAAATGAAAGGGTATATTTAACTATTTTGACAAGTATTTAACATTTTCGGTAAGATACTCAATATCTGGAGGTTTTTTGTTCAAAATGGATATGATCGCACAAAAACATCAAAAAGATATTTTAACCAAACATTT
>JARWCS010324248.1:0-12623 GCA_034783895.1 Geukensia demissa | reverse complement strand
TGATGTACTACAATTATACATAAATTACCTAAAATATTGGATTGATTGAACTATAACCATTATTTGGGGCTAAAATGTACCCTTACCGCCCCTACTCCTTTAACTGCGCTTTTCTTGATTTACCTCCATAAAACACGCTATGGGCCAAAATATGAAGACCGGTCTTATGAATTTATAGTTACTTTCAAGGTCCAAATGAAATGTACAGTTCATGACGTAATGAACTATTATTAGCTAAATATAACAATCATGGAATTTTACAAATTTCAATGCTTGAAAGATGTGAACTGTACCTTTCATCATAAAATCCAGTATCCGAAAATTAGTCAGAGCATACAACTCAACCACAGAATTTTTACGACCTCCAAACCACCTGCACAAGGGAAAAACTCCTTACTAATATTTAAAAGAAAGAAATTTGAATATTTGCCAGAAAGACACGATCCTCATCTTACATAAGTTTATAATAGATATTCAAAAGCCTAATTTAACTCCGTGTAAAGCGTTTTTCTTGAATTTACCTCCATCAGAAATCCTAGGGTCCAAAAATAGGAAGACCAGTCAAACTTAAAAAAAAAGAATTTATAGTTACTTTCATGGTCCAAATGAAATATACAGTTCATAGACGTAATCAAATATAAGATAAAAATCTGGGAATTTTACAAATTTCAACACTGGAAAATGTAAACGTTTTTTTTTCATCATACATTCTAGTATCCGATAATAAATAAGAGCAAACAACTCGAGCACCGGGAAGCTTTTAAAGATCTACACACAGCACAAGAAAAAAACTCCGTAATCATATTTATAAGAAAGAATATGGATATAAATTGTCAGGTCAAGAGTAAAAGATTTGCTTAAAACGTTCATAGCATTTCTTTTTAATTTATTTTAAAAACAAACTCGAAATAGGATTTCGCGATATAAAAAAAAATGATGAAATTTCCTAAACTATGAAAGTTAGGATTTTAAAAGTTAATTTGTAGTTCTGTATTTCAAATTCAAATTTTTAGATTTCCTTTGCCACGTCAAAAAGATATCAGAATTTTGGTCACACCCTGGGAGCATTGACATTAGGGGTCAAAATGACAAAATCCCCTTCCCATACAAGAAAAAAATTTGAAACTAAGTGCAATGGTAGCACTGAAATTTTATTTCTGTCCCTAAAATAAGGGTAAAAACTTGATATTGGAAATATTAAGGCGTTTATTTATCCCAATATATCCCAATCCATAAACCACATTATCCTAAGACGTTTCATGTTTATCCCCATGGTCGGATCCCCTAATTTTAGACATTATTTAAGTTATCTCAAAAAGAGTTCAGATCACCACCCGTAAACCATATATAACTGCTATATTGAAACCAGTCATAAAAATCAGTGCAGTACGGCTATGGGGGATCTGTTGGATGTGAAACCTCTAAATGCTGTGTATCTTTTTTTTGGTTGGATTCTCAAATTTTATTGTACACACAGTTTGATCTTAATTATAAAACCAACTCTGTGTCGTTTAGAGTTTCTGAATAAAATTATGCTGACCGTCGGAATTTGTAAACTCTTTGGTAATTTGTAGATCTTGATTAGACGTAATAAGTTTGAAATATAACATTTATCTATCGCTTGAATTTTTAATATTTTAAATCTTATAAACTACATCGTAGTAATGTGGCGTCGGTAGCTTTAAAGTTCCTACTGTGCATTAGTTTCCTAAGCATCATAAAAATCCTTAAAATCTCAACCAATGTTTGCATTTAGTAAATGCTCAACATCTATATAGGTTAGTGCACTGTATACTGTAGAAATAATTGAAACCTCCACTCCAGTATTTTAAATGCTATTTTATTCTTTCAATTCTCTCATCCCTCCCAGTTAGACTTGAAATTAATGATACAACAGACACCCTTAATCTGCTTCTTATCTTGATCTTCATCTCGAGTGAAAAGAAGCGAAAGAAAACATAAGGGTAAGACTAAAAAGGTAACTCGATAAACACGACAATTTCGAAAACAAGGACAAGAGAGGGAACGCAACACAAACTATATATAAAAAAAATATATACATATATCTATGAACAATGTGTATCCCACCAAAAGTTGGGTGAACTCAGGTGCTCCACAATGGTAAGCAGTTCCTGTCTCGGTAAATTTAAAAACACCCATGACAATTTTCAAGTCTGGAAATAGTTATTTATTACAGAACTCTATGAAAATTTCCAAAAGTCAGATTCCTATTTATAAAAACTGGGAGACATACTGAAAATTGCTTGATCAAATACTACCAAACATGAAACATGTTCGTCCACACACCGTTTAACTAGTCTGATGGAGTTGGATGAGATTCAATTATTTTTTTCAAAAAATTAAAAACGGATCTTTTCCTGTAGAGAAGCCATTTCACATCCAATGGGCTGTTCGTGTTTTCTCCACCAATAGGCTTTATCTATTCTAAAACATGTTTCGAAGATGTACTTTTGTATGAAATTGCAAGACAATAACTTCTTCGATTCGCCATTTTTTAAATCACTGGATTTTAAAAAGGGCGAATACGGCGGGTGCATTTTAAGAGACAGGAAGTGTATCCATCGGAATCCAACACCATTATTTGTAGTGACCGTATTGTTTATATTATATGTTGAATTCTGTTTTTAGTTTTGTTCATTGTCTTTTTCTATTGTGGGCAATTATGATTTTTCACCCCTATACATTTTAGCACTTATTAAAAAGCAATCTTCATATTCAGTGTCCAAAAAATCAATCAAAGCATATACGAAAAGTTTAGATGTTTGGTCCGCAGAGTCTGTAACAAAACACAAATTGTCAGGAATGACGTAATCTCATTCGGATAATAACACTTTATTTCACGGAATTCGTGTGTCTTAGAACCTTATTGTTACACCAAAGATGCTACACACGTCTACAAGCTTGATGTAATCCTATAGATTCCTTGTTGTGTTGACCTATAAGCAAGATGAATTTGTGAACAGTTAAGTTAATGGCTTTAATGGTTGAATTCTCATGGTACTACGTACGTAAGATTAATTTTTTCGCAAAAGCAGGATAAAGAAGTCTTCCCGGGGTAACTCCTTTTTCAAAGAGAATCGAATTACCACGAATGGTACTAAAATAAAATTCTTTTATATGGCCGAAAACAATGCTTAAGTTCGAAATTCCTCACTAGATACGAATTTTATACTCGTTTTTATAATTTTTCATATTTTGTGGCACATCAATTTTTAACATTTTAATGGTAAAATCCAAAAATTTACAAATTTTCTATATCTTTGTCTGGCCTTTTGGTTTCCTTTTGCACTTCCTCTTAAGCTGGAAATGAAAATTGCACAAAACTGAGCAGCATGAGTCAAAACTCTTGTAAACATTCTGTGGCAACATGTGCCAATGTGTTTTCAATAGATTAGGTCGATTGCCGTATTTTACGAATAGTTTTACCTTTTGAATTTTATGGGCTTTTTACAGCTTCCGTTTTTGGTATGGACTCCGGTTCGTTATTGAAGGCCGTAATGGGACCTGCAGAAGTTTAAATTTGACAGTCATTTGGTTGGTAGCTGGCTCATGGATAATCATGCCACATCTCCTATTTTTATGTTTAGTGTTTGAATCTGAGATTACATTTTTCGCAAATAAGGCTAAAGAAGTCTCCCAGGATGAACCTTTTTTCAAAAGAGAATCGGTCTAAAAATACAAAGGGAATTACATGTATTTTTAAACATAGCAATTCAAAGTTTAAATTTGTTTTGATATTTCATCCTTAAAAGGATCTTTTTTTCATTAACACTACAAGTGAAATTGTGGTTCCAATTATGAAAAAGATCCTTTTTAGAATGAAACGTCCACAAAATAAACATATGATAATTTAATTGTATGTTAAAAAATACAAGAAATTACCTTTGTATTTTTGGACCGATTCTTTTGGAAAAGGGGTTACCCCGGGGAGATTTCTTTAGCTTGATTTTGCGAAAAATTTAATTTAACATAGTGCCATGAAAATTCAACCAGTAAAGCCATTTACTGAGCTGTTCAATTAATCTTGCTTATAGGCTAACGAAACATAGGGAATCCAAAGGATGAAGTCAAGTTTGCGGCTTTTTAGTTGAATTACTTAAGGAAAAACGATAGTGACCGTGAACTATATTGCGTTCTTTGATGTGCATCGATATTTTTGCCTTTACGACATCATGAACACTCTGAACACTCTAGAGCATTCCCTCATGGCGTCGAAAAGGCTAAACGTGTTCCGACTGCTGAATTAACGTATTTGTGCGTTAACTGCTTTTAAGACTAGTCACTCGAATGAATTTTTTTTTTTTTGGTTAAAAGGCTTTGCTGCCTTATATGTCAAACCTTCATCTTTAATAATCTGTTTGAATAAATATATAAACAACGGAAAAGGATATCAAACAATAAATCACAAAAAGGTGTTAGCTGGTGGTAAGGCCGAGAAAAGTTCTAGCCACGAGATTCCAAATTGTGACAGCTCAAGTAGAGGCGGGAAATTTAGCCGAAGCAATTGGCCACCAACGACCATTCATTACGAGCGTTGTAAAAGGGATGTTTAACATGCTGAGAGGGTGGTATTCTCCCAACACGGGCACAGCGGCAACGTTGCCGTCAGAGACGGGCTAAGAATTTATACATCCAACACAATCAACAGACGCCCCTTTAGCGGCGGTTTTACCTTAAGGCGGAGAAACCGAACGGCCTATTTCTATACCCCAGCCGCACTCAGGGGTATACTCTATTAAATTGTGTGTTTGATTTAAGCCAGCCTAATGTTAAGAATTAATATTTTCTATAGCTATGGACAAAAAATATGAACATATCATCTTTGTATTAAAAAAAACATCGGACGGACATTAATGTTTTCTGGAAATTTGTAATGAAACAATTGCTATAAATGCTATTTAAGGATTTATTTATTCGTAAATAGAGGGTTGCAGCTGACAAGAAAGCTACTGAGCCAAGGATTTCTCGGGGAAAGAATAGAGTCATCACTCCGGAAATTTTTCGGTCGCCATCATGATTTGGTTGACCGGTACGAAATATCCATTTCCAAATGACAATGGATATCTTCCGACTGTCGTGACTACAAATCCGTTTCTATACCGGTTGTGACTAACATCGATTTTGACTATACACCGGCTTTGTCTACTGAGTAACATGTCAGATGCTACAATGTACAAGAGGAGCCGGAGTTGCTTACCCTTCCGAAAAGACCTGAACTTACCCATGTTTTTGTAAGGTTCGTGTTACTACGGATTTTGTATTCAGTGTAATGTTGTGTGTTCTATGTTTGTCTTTCGTCTCATTTTGTTGGTCATGGTCTTGTCTGTCTTCTGACTTAAAAATTTCTGTCTCCCCATTGGGTATCTTCGAATTACCTTTTATTTATATTCTAAAGGGAAGTGACGAATTTATTATCGTTTACTTATTTGTCAGCTATCATATCGGAAAAAAGAAAACTTATGACTTGAATATTATAGGTAAATGACCATTTTAACGGGAAAGGGATGACAGAATTGAAAATGGATCTTCCGACCTTGAAGGAGTTGAAAAAAATAGTCATGCATAAATCCTTTTATAATAATAAATATTCAGGCCGTAGATTTGCTGCTATAAAACGTTTTGATGAATTACAAAATAATTTTTGCGCGCAGTCTAAAAACAATTTTCCTCGCGACAACTTAAAAAATAACTCTGCACCAAAATTCATCATGCCCCCCTCTCTAGAAAATTTATTGGTTGTACTTTCAGGAAGTGTATAGTACAAATTTTATTTTTAATCCTTCCAATAGAATACTTATTCCGCTTAGATATCAATGTTTGTGGCATTGGCTCTTAGTGCCATTGTATCATCCGCGGTTTGAGTAAAATATATCACCACCATCTGAATTGAGAAAAAACCTGATTGTCCATCATTAAATATAAAGGTAGTTGTCATTAATTGCTTGTAATGGCTAATCGAAAGCTTTTTGAACAGGATGAACGCTTTTTTAACATACTTTTGGCAGTCCAATGGGCACATAACGTGCGCACCTTCTAGCCGACTTGTTATTGTACTCGTATGAAGCAGAGTTCTGTCAGGGTCCCCTGCCAAATAACAAAACGAATTAGACCGGATCGTCTGATTTTACCTTTCGGTGTTTTGGTGATGTTTTGTCATTGAATAACCCTACATTCAGTGAGCATCTCCACCAAATATATCCAAGCGCACAAGAAATTAAGGAGACCACAGACTCATACCTAGATTTATTCCCCGAAATTGAGGAATAATTTGTTTCTAAGACTGGCGACAAACGGGATGACGTCAACTTTAATATTGCAAACTTCCCATATATATTTGGGTATATTCATGCTTCCCTGCCTACGGGGTTGATGTTTCTCAGTTGATTCCATACTCCTGTTCAAAGTACATGTATCAGGATTTTCGAAGAGAGCATTGATGTTCCTGCATAAATGACTACAACCAGGATACATCCAATCAAGGTTGAAATCATCCCTCCTCAGGAATTGGTTGATCCATATGGTATCAGTGTATCTCAACTAGTAATGGACCTGTTATCGATAATACAGCAAACATTGACCTCTCCTCGAATTGACGTTCACCCGGATTAGTTAAGTTTTACATTTTTACGACGGGTGTTGCGTGCAAGACATGGGATGCTTACTCGTCCAAAGCACCTGATCCCACGGCTGTTTTGTACAGGAGTTCGTGGATTCCAAGCCTTTGATCCTTTTGTTTTCGTTTTATTTTTAGTTCGTTTCAGATTTGTCTTGTCTCTTTGAATTATGTACTTTTAATCTCAAACATGGGTGTTCTACACTGGACATTCGAAGTACCTGTTGTGTGTTTTATTCATTGACTTATTTGGAATTTGGTAATACGGGTACCTCATATAGCTGTTCTTTTTTTTTAATATGAAAACATTACTTTTACGATAATTCTGCTTTTACTTTTGGACTACAGTATTCGTGCTTTAAAACACTGTTATTTAATTCAGATTTTTAAGAAACTTAAAAATAATTTGGGGTGGTATAACATTATCAATATAAAACATGATTTGAAGATAAATTGAACATCAGAAGAATAAGACCATTAACAACCATTTATTTCAAATTATAATCTTGTAGAAAGGACAAAACTGTTGCTTCAATGTTAAATAGCTAAATAGACGTAAGCTTATTTAGTATTAACTGTACAACTTTGCAAATTATTATATTTTTCCAGTAATAAAATACAATATTATTAACTAAAATAAACTAGTACAAAGCGTAATAACTTATAATCCTCTTACATACAAAAATTCAATCTTACCTCAGCTGTTTGTGGCATATTAGATATAAATATATTGAATTGGCAAAGAAATAACTATCTATGAGATACAATTTCCATCTGAAGGTAGGCTTGTTATGGTTAAATAAAAGGCGGAATTGTCTTAACGGACGGGGTTGTTCAATCGATGTTTTCTTGAGTATTTAATTTCTTCTGGTTTGACAGCATTATAATGATGTCGTCATTGCTTTTTCCTTATTGTTGGTTTTTAAAATTATTATCATTTATTATGTTTATATCGTAGGTCCAGTGTAGAATACCCTTGAGGTAAATCAAAAGTGCATAGTCCGAAAAGGCAAGACAAATTTGAAATAAACTTAAAGATTAAAAGAAAACAAAAAGAACAAAGGCCTGGAATCTACGAACTCCTTTATAAGACATGAGTGCGACATGTGCTCCGGAAGGGTAAGCGTCCCCTGTCCTGCGCGCAGGTATTATGTTCTAGCTGGATCTTTCAAACACGAACTAGTAAAATTTTTGTATTAACACATTTGTTTTAAATCTTATATTTCTTCCTTTGTTGGTCGAGATACCACTTTATATTTGTATCATTATAGCGATACGCTCTTATGGATAGAGTTTCATTTAATTTCATTTTGTTATGGTCGTTATTCTATTACAATTCTCTATGTATTTGATAAAAAGAAAAAAAAAATACAAAGACTGAGAATTGAATATGTCATCATTGTAATTCTTATATTTCACACTATTGTTTCATTATATAGATATATACACAATACTTTGAAATGTCTTCTCAATTCTCGTTTTAGTCAGATAACGTTGAAATACAAATATGCTGCTAGTTGCCCTAGTGTTGACAATGGCAACCGTGAATGGCCAAACAGATAAGGCAGAGAAGTATAACTCATTAGCAAATAATAATAAATTACATAAAATGCAACAAAAATATGACAATTTTTATACAACATCTGATAAGAAATATTTCAACGCCCCTTAGTTGATACCACCGCGTGTGAAGTAGAAGTTCCAAGTGATATTTACCAGCTCATTTATCATAATTACGTGACCAAAAAAATGTGAGTTTTATTTAAACTTGTGTTATTTATTTAAATACTAAAACGTCTCATTACATGAGGCTTCATTCCTTGTATTACATATGACAAACCTACTCCGCGCTGAATTAGTTCATATAAAAAAAAGAATATTTATATGAGGTACCCGTATTACCATTCAAATTCCAAATAAGTAAATGAATAAAACATACAACAGGTACTTCGAAAGTCCAGTGTAGAACACCCATGATTGAGATTAAAAGTACATAATTCAAAGAGACAAGGCAAATCTGAAACAAAGTATGTTTGATGTGAATATTTTTGTTATGTTCCCAATTAGACAATGGATGAAGGCTTCGTAGAAAACTGTATGAAAAACGTGATGACTTCAACTATATGACAAACGCGATGACTTCAACTTTCCAATAGTCAACTCCCCGTTCATTTGGAAGTATCATTCCAGCTGTCCCGGTGTATGGCGCTCATACGTTTTTAGAGCATTTGTCCAATTCTGCGAGGGTGCTGGATCTTTGACACAAAAAACTGCTCAGAAAAGGTAATGCTGCTCCTCGGTTGAAGAAGATTTTACGATCGACACCACAATCTTGTCGGCCGGTATTGAATATCAGTTTCACATATCAAGACAGACCTTTTCAGCAAACCAAAAACAGACTGATCGCTTTCTTCGCCTGGAGTGTGTGATTCATTGAAACCTACCCCTTTACCCCGAAACGACTAATACCGGATTGAAAAATGGACAATGCGGCGGGTGTATTTTAAGAGGCAGGAGCTGCTTACCCATCCGGACCAACTCAGTTCACGCCTGGTTTTTAGGTGGAGTGCGCATTGTTCATAGGTTTCTATTTTTAGTTTTATGTTTATATATATCATGTTCTGTCTTGTTCGTGTTCTCGAGATTGCCGTGTCTGTCAACTTTCTCCTTCCACCTGGCCCTTCGGTTTTCTTTTGCTTCTTATTTTTACAACCTGTTAATGTTTGATATTTACACGTATTGTATGGCTGTCTCATGGAATATCATACCACATCTTTTTTTTATATATTCGATCTTGACTTTCCTATACGTTGGTTCAGGATAATGTCTTTGGGTAGAATGGCATGTCTTCCTGCGGACTGTTTTTTCGTGAGCCAGCACAGTAATAATCCGTTTTTGCCTGTCGGTCTAGTCCAAAGCAGGGTTCATTTATCATCCTCATTCATTAATATGCTCTCGTCCTAAGCATGTAATATTTGCCGCCGGACGTTAAGTGTAGCATTCAAATTCTGACTTGAATAATAAAAAATATTAGCATGTTCAATGTTTATTAAAGTCGTATCCGTTTAATAAAAGACAAAATTTGCAACATCTTCATAGTCAATATTTAAGAAAAAAAATAGAAAACAGAAATAATAATAAATAATCATAAATATATAAATTAACACCAAATAATGGTCATCAAAATACATATTATTTACAGACTTAAACTTAACACCAAATAAGAATAACTGTATTTCAAGTGTAAAGGTTTTTTCCCTAAAATCAATCAATTTTCTAAATTTCCATTTGGAAATAACCAACTACTTACATATATAGATTATAGCCAAATATCATGTTTTTTATCTTCAGCAATAAATGCTACTTTTATTCGAAATTTTTTTTTTAATTATCCGCCTTTAATTGACATTGTTTGACAATGCACAATATATTCAAAATATGAACCCGACATAGTGCGATAAGATGTAAACAACACCTAAATCAATGATGAATAAAGTTTCAAACAGAAAAGCTTTAAATCAACACCCATAAATAAAAATGCCAATAAAAGTTTACAATCAACCTAATTATTTGACCTTATACCTACCTTAAGCAAGGAAACAGCAGACATTATTATTAATTTCTCTAGTTGCATACATTTTAATCATTTGCTTTAAACACTAACCTGTAGAACAGAGGTATTGTACCTTAAAACTCTGTCTTTTTTCATTTCACTACACAAATATCACAATTGTAGGGTGTCTTCAGTCTGAATTGAAATTTTTAACGCTAGACTAGTTTTACTTATATAAAAATAGGAGATGTGGCATGATTGTCCATGAGACAGCCACCCACTAAATGACAGTATAATTTAAACTTCTGCAGGTCCCATTATGTATGTGTTTACTATGTGCCATAAGTAGCACCATAATGTATTCACAATCAGTCCTAAAATATTCTTACTGTACAGACTTCAACACTAAGTAACAACATGCATACAATATCTTCTTTTAACCTTTTTTCTATATTCGCGATTTTTTCAATTTATTTTCTTTATACTACTAAAATGACTTATAACAATAATAATTTTGATATATACTTTTACTCTCATTTATATACTTACAACGACATACTTTTTAACAGGCTTTATCTATCATTGTGAAACAAGTCTGGGAACTTGGCTGACTATGATAAATTTTGTGCAGAATCTGGCTTCACTTTCAGCAGTAAATGTTTTAATAAAAATTATTCATGAAATTGAAAATTGCACTTTAGAGACACCTAATAAATTATATAAAATATCTTAATTTATCTTTTTAATTATTTCTTCTTAACTAAAAATTACAGATGTACGTTAAAGTTTTGTGAACACTCTTCAGGGGAATGACTCAATGTTATTATCTTTACCAATCTCAGACTTACACTAAAAATTATAAATAAAAATATTTTGAACGGTTACATGTACATAAGCAACATTCAATTAATCAATCTATATGTTGGTGCAAATGTTTGTGACAGATGACTCTTTAAAACACTTAACCTGCATAACAAAATACAATGTTTATATAGCACTGCTAGCATGCATTCCATAAACAGATAGTCTTTTGAATTTGTCAAGTACAAAATGTTATGATCGCAAACTTACCTGTCTGCCCCTGTGGTATCTTCGAATTCCTTTTACCCTTTCCTGGCGGATACATGTTACATGTATAAGTCCTTTATCTTACAATTTAACATTTCAAAATGTGCTGTATATTGTACCACTTTTACAAGAAATTACTCCAAAAGTTATATCTAGGGACTTCAAAAAGACAAGGAAAATTTCAACCAACACTTTATTGAAATCTTCCTTTTTAGATTTTTGATTCAAGTGTACTCAGCAGAAACTTAAAAATCAATTTAATCAATTTATCCATAAAGGATATAAATACGACAATTTTGTAAAAACTTTCTAACTTGCTTCCATTGACGCTGATGTTTATTAATTCATTGCTAACGCTCCATATATACATGTAGGTAGTTGACGTTGCATACCAACCTGTTCTGTAAGGTAAAGGACTAAATCTTTTCTTCATTTCACCCTTCGTGTTGATAGATTTGATGACTTTAAGAAGTTAAATTTCTACTCTGGATGACTGTCTAACATAACTATTTCTGTCTGCTCCTTTTTGTATCTTCGAATCCTTTTCTGGACAATCATGTCACATCTCCTTCTTTATATTTACCATCAAAGAAAGCCATTGAACTGTTTTTAGAAAAAAGATAAGCATCTGGTAGGAAGTACTTCACTCTAAATATATTTTGTTTTTAAATAATTATTGTTAAGATACTTTTCTGATTTAATTGTACACTTTCCGGTGTGAGTTTTACATTTTGTTAGTAACTATTGATTTTATTTTGTTCTTACCTTTGATTATGGGGAAAAGTGGAGAGCTTATTAGTGTATTCCCGCGGCATGTTGCAGATGCCTGTCCACTTTACTCGACTTTACTCCACTTATTGCTGTTTCACGTTCACTGCTCAATTTATTCGGATCATGGTATCTGAACTAGTTATGGATCTGTTACTGGTAATAAACAATTTGTTGACCTCATCTCGAATTGACATTAACCCAGACTAGAGTTTAAGGATTCCACGACGGGTTCGTGGATTCCAAGCCTTTGTTCCCTTTGTTTCGTTGTTGTCTTGTCTCTTTGAACTATGAACTTTTAATTTATCATATCTTTATATAAAAATATGGGAATTCTGCATAGATGATACATGTGAAGGTGTAGCACTCATACTATCCCGCCGGGATGATATCCATTTCATCCCGGAAAATACACCGGTATCGTACCCCTATAGATAGTCACGTGATTCCAATGTAAATCATATCGTTTCCAGAAACTTTTTATGTCCATTAATATTCAAAAACCATATATGGGCATAAAAATATATGTTTTAGTTATTTTATAAAGAATTTTGGAATGTTAACAAAATATGACGACCTAGAAAATAACCCCATTGCGGA
>JARWCS010324237.1:0-12624 GCA_034783895.1 Geukensia demissa | reverse complement strand
TTTCGGTTAATTGTATTTCATAACTTTTCTAATCATTGGCGGGGCATAGTGTCCATTGGACACATATCAACTTGTTTTTCTAATGTCCTTTGTTATTAGGAGTAAATTGGTGGTTTTTCAATATTTACAAGCAGGTGAAACATTACAAAATTAAGCAGATTTGAATGGATTATCTGTTTTTATAACCCCACAAACAAAGTTTTGGGCTTATATAGGAATCACCCCGTCTGTCTGTCCATTCATTCATCTGTCCACAAACCAAACATCTCCTAAACTATTCTTTGGATTTCAATGTAACTTTGCATGAAGATAGACACAAAGTGAAGATACATGTATGCACGTAGGAAGGTATATCATCAGGGCTCATTCCAAGGGCAGATAATCAATAGGGGAGCGGGGGTATTTTTTGCGAGTTTGCTCACAGTATTGTCTCATGCAACCCTGTCTCAAATGATTTCACTCCACAATGCTAAAAAATAGAGAAAAAGAATTTCTTAACCAGTGTGCACATATGATTGTTTGTTTTTAACACTAGATGTGGCTGTCTGCAGATGAAGTTCAAAAATTTAATTGTTAGTTACATGTATATTTGCAGACTGGTACAAAATACATTCTTACCTTCATTATTTAATATTTAAAAGCTAGGTGTTCAATCACAAATTTTCATTTCCAGGTAAATATAATATGGGGTGTGTATTTAGCTTCTGAAATTAAAGTCTATGTAATTGTGAGCATTTTTATCTTTGCCTCAATCTGATATTTTAACCAGCAACAATTATACATGAAACAATGTTTATTGTAGGTAATTGCAGACATTGACTTTTAATATTTTTAAAGTCACTTTCAAGTGATATTGTAATAATTATTCAATGAAACCTTCTGAAACTCAACTGAAATCAGTTACATATAAAGTATATTCAAAGCATTAGTTACTAGTATGGATAATTTTTGTTTAAAGAAAATTATAGATTTGTCATGTTTTCCCATATAAACACTGGATAAATTAAAAATACATGCAGCTGCAATGCAAGGATTTATTTAAATGTATGGTCTCAGATTTTAGTCCTAAAATGAGTTTTAACATACCACATTCAGGATCAAATTTCTGACCCTTATAGCCACTATCAAATGTTGCCTAGATTTATATATGAAATATGAAAAATCAAATTAATTGCAGGTGCTTTGTTTTGAATTGAATTGGTTAAAAGTGTTAATACATGTATAAAGCTATATGTTTATTTTTAACATATTTTAATTTGTTTGTAGGAAGAAATTGAACTGATACAGAGAAGATTTCTGAGACATATTACTAAGATAATGCGTGGTGAAAACTTAGCAACTGAGCTGCCAAAGTTACTAGTGTTTGACTTTTTAAACAAAGGTAAGATGATAACATGTTGTTTCAAAATGACTTTTCTGGTTTCTGATTGGTTAAATCTTAAAATTGTCTTTCTCTCTGAAATCACTAAGCCAAATGAACCCAAACTTAGCATAAAACATCTATGGACATACCTCTAAAAAGTTGGCATGTATTTTTCTGATATGGCTGCCTTTTTTGGTTGTTTCATTTTTAACATCACTTTAACTATTGGCCAACAGAAGGGAAACTTAACATTGAGCATCTATTGTCAGGACCCTATATAGTTTTTATATTTCATACCTGTCTGATCTAATATGGTCACTACTCATGAAACAATTCCTCTTTCTCAATGGTTGAATTTTGAAAAAGTTCTTTTTGAAAACTCAAAGCCAAATAAAATTAAACTCTTAAGGAAAATCATTTATTGACTTCCTCATATTTCTAAGATTAGTCATTATATATGGCTGCCATATGCAATACTTCTTTGAGTAAGATTGTGGTAACTTTTCTGAATAAAACTAATCAGTCTTATCTTACTTTTGATTATTTTGAAACCACTTAGTTGGTGCCTATGCTGGTCGACATGGAGTCCCAAAGGGTCTTCACTGGCCAAGTTGTCTGACATGAAACTTATCAAACAATGTTTTACAGAAATATGCTGCATTTGTTCAAATTCTAAAGCACTGAAAATACGGAAAGGCCTCCAAATGTAGTGCACTTAGTTGTTGTCTCTGCCATCGGATTTCAATTTGTTTGGATTTGAGTGCTTCTTTTGCTATGATTGGATCTTGGATTTCCAATGTTTGGTTCTAATGCTGCTGATGAGAGGTTATAACTCCTTGAAATGTACATATAGCATACAAAAATTCTCCATATTTATTCAACATTTTTTTAATTTTTAAGTAGAAAAAATAGGATATCTCTCTAAACAATTTAGTATCATATGGATTTCGTAGTTTGTGACAAAAGCAAGATAACTAATTGTTTGTATGCCTCTTTTATATATGTGATACATGTATAAAGTTAAAAGTTAAGTTATTCTGTTAATTAATTCAAGTGTTTTCGGTAACCTATTTCATTTTATAAATATACACAATGTATTGTAAAAAATAATGTGTATAAAACATTTGCAGATTCCAATTTAATAATAATTCTAATTTCTTTTAATAAGCTTGGGGCGGATCTATGCGAAAAAATAACAATAAGGCGTTGTGTTCTACTATACTACTGTATTGCTAGACGTTCCATACATAGAGTAGTCAAGCGGAAGTAACGTTAAACTATTGTTACGTTAAAACGGTGGGTAATTACGTTACAACGTTAACCAAACTATAAGGATAATTGAATGATAGAACTAAACAGAAAACATTTCACAACAAGCTGTTAAATAATATTGTCATTTTCCAGCATCGACTGAAGACCCTACTGATACGACCAAGGTGATGGATGACATGGGATCTCAAGAAAGTCTCAAAAGACCAATGTCTAGTTTAATTAAGAAAAGGTCCTCCATAACAAACAAAAGAAAATTTAAGCTGACCCCAGCAATGAATCAGAAGGTAAACAACTTTTGCTCATGAACAAATTTCTTTCATGCACATGAACAATATGATACATTGTTATTTACTTCCTAAAGTTATGTGCTTAAAACTGGATGAATAAATTGTAAAACAGCAGAAACTATTTTATCATGATTCTTATATGATACTTGTGAAACATGTTCAAGGTGTCGACTTATCAAGTGTATTGTTCATTTAAACTTTTGTTATTTCATTTTTTTCAGTTAATCTCAAACACAAGAAGACTCAGTTTAGTTATTGGAATTAAAACATGTTTTGTGATATTTGTAAACAATTGTATATATAAAGAAAGCTTAGCTTTCTGGTTTTTCAAATACCTCTCT
Source organism: Geukensia demissa (assembly GCA_034783895.1). Lineage (NCBI taxonomy): Eukaryota > Metazoa > Mollusca > Bivalvia > Mytilida > Mytilidae > Geukensia > Geukensia demissa. Next base: position 9,361 of record JARWCS010324237.1, on the reverse strand, counting down.
GAAGTAAATTGGATGTTTTACTTTGACTTGTATCAATCATTATAGATATGTATTTTAGGTGATTCCTTTAGAAGAAGAATGGCAAGAAGAGGAGTTTTGTATCAGGGCACTTTGTGAAGATGAACAGGTAAGGTTGTGTTAAGAAGAGGAGTTTTGTATCAGGGCACTTTGTGAAGATGAACAGGTAAGGTTGTGTTAAGAAGAGGAGTTCTGTATCAGGACACTTTGTGAAGATGAACAGGTAAGGTTGTGTTAAGAAGAGGAGTTCTGTATCAGGGCACTTTGTGAAGATGAACAGGTTGTGTTAAGAGTTATTTCCCTTTACGTTCTCCTCTGATAATTCTTGTGCATTTTCATCCGAACAGGAGTAATGCCCCTTAAATGCTACTTAGATTATTTAAGATGGTCATCATGACTACAAATATAGATGTAGAATTTTTTTTTAAATCTCTTTCTGAACTTGCACAAAGTTCAGACAGAAAAGATCTTTGTTCTTTCAAAATTTCCTCTATTTCCCCATGACAAGTCATAATGATTGTAAGGAGCATGTAGTTATCACTTTGTACTTTCTTCCTTCGGTTTCTGTATGATATAGTTTCCCTTGCTCATAAGAATGACACTAACCTCTGAGCGCAAATAAAAGCAACCACGGAATTTTGTTGGTTTACAGTAGTAAATGGGAGAACCTTACTGATTTGTTAGTCAATTGGTCAAATTTAAAGATCACTGTGACTAAAACAAGATTTGGTTGAAGTTTATAGTATTTCATAACTTGAATTTCCCTTGCATTATTTAAATAAACAACTCATTGATGTAATATACAGATTAGGAAAATGACTTTATTGATGTGTGTCAAAGTTCAATGTTATTGAAGTAGGTGGTTTCTGAATGATATCCTGTTGATACCTCACCTTATAGAACGAAAAGTTTTTTATGTAGAATAATATAGGGAACTGAAAAAAAACTATTCATTAGCGACCTAAGGTATCCAAACCATGATAAAAATGGTGTTCGTAAAATTTCGGTTTTTTAACAATTCAAATGAAAGCATAATATTTAATTCTTATTTCAATAAATATAATTTTCTGGATTGTCAAGAGATAAAAAGTATTTAATTCTTATTTCAATAAATATAATTTTCTGGATAGTCAAGAGATAAATAGTATTTTTGAAGTTCTTTGCCAATGTCATAATGTAAATTTCATTCAAACATCCACAAACCTCCCCCAAATACGCTTTAATAGTGTATCTAGATGCACTGAAGTTGATAACTGCAGTATTTGTCAGCAAAAGTACGAGTTTAAGGTGTGTTTTATATCATGAGTTCTTCACCACTTACAGATCATACATACTTTATCTAACAGAATATGATGGTATATTACAGGGATGGCATATAGAAGGAAATCCTCTTAGTCTATCAAACTTTAAGAAAGAAGAAGTATTGAAGACAGTGAAGACCACAGCACCTTATCTGGCCAGGATCTTTGCCATCTTAAAACAGAGTGCTATATCATTAAACTGTTTGTCTAGACCAGAGGGCGAGCACTTTGTGGAACACATTAGAAAGGTTTATAAATTAAGCTATAAATACTATTTGTTTACTAGTATGTAAAACCTGTAACATAACACATTTAGAAACAGCAATGGATTAAGTGGTGGTCAGCAAGCCCATGCCCAAATGTCTAAAATTTTTAAAGTGAAGTATCAGTTTAAATTTAAAAGTTCATGCCAGTAACATTAAAAGTTTGTTTAAGTACAATGTTATGGGCAAATAGCATGCCAAAAAATATTTGCTTATTATGCATTTTCATAAATTCGAGCTGCTTGTATGGAAATTAGATATGGAATGAGTATGAAGAACATTACATTCCATGTTATGTGAATGCATTTTACCACAGTCATTCAAAAGTCAAACATAGAATCTAGTAAAAAAGTTTTTCTTCATTTAACCTATGTCATTTAGCATTTCATTTGCACTCGAATTAATTTTTATAAGTTATGCATTTGACCATTCAGATGCTAATTCTAGGTCTGGTTTGATTTAGACTTTTTCCTTTGAGATAAAATTTCATCTTAAAATGGTATAGCTAATCTATCTATAAAACAGAAATTTTTCAGCTTGGTTTTTTTGTTATTTAAGTTTTGGGAGTCTGTCTTTTATAGATTGGTGTAGATACAAAGAATTTTAATGATGCCTACAAGACAATTCACAAGATGGTTGCTGAACATGAAGACCATGAACAGTTCATCACACAGCTCAACAGGTACTTGTTCTTATTCTACACTAACTCAAATGTTTCTGATCTCATGTTGATGACCCAATAAACCTATTGTGTAATGTGGAATTCTTTCAAAATATATCCAGTTTTTTATGTTTTCATTTACCACCACTTCCTTTTGTGCTAATAGCCTATAAACATTCCAGGTTCAAGAAAAATCTCTCTTCAATAATGTTATGACTTGTTTAAGTCTTAATATATTGTACAATTTTCAAATTTAGGGGTTAAACAATAGAAAAAAGCTTTATCACAAACACTGCAATAAAAATAAATTTATAGCTTTTAAGAGAAATATTAAATTGTTTGCTAGTTTTATTTTACATTACACTTATTTATTATCACTGGTCATTATATGGACCATATGAAAATCTCATTTAATTATATTTCTAATGTCACTTGTTTTATAGCTACTAAACCCTTTTATCTATATTTTATTTAGATGTTACCTGCAAACTGGAAAGATATCTTGGCTGTGTTCTGTCCATCACAATAAAGCTGGTGTTACACTGCTGCCTGCTGGGACTGCTAACATTCACGGATCGGGAGGGCACCTCTTGTTTGAGGAGGATATTCTTTTGGCCGAGTATTTACAAGAGAGTAAAGCCTACTTAGCTTGGAAGGGCGAAGGTGCATTAAAAGTCAAGAGGAAGGCAAGCAAAGCATTACTGTTAGATGACAGCCCAGCAAAGGACAGTAAGAGAGAGGAAAACAAAGAAGAGGAAGTAACAAAGAAAGAAGCCAAGGTGGAAACACCACCAAAGCAGGAAGTCAGTGACAAAACAGCAACAAGACAGGAAGTCAATGACAAAACAGCACCAAAACAGGAAGTAATCAACAATAAACCAGCACCAAAACAGGAAGTAATCAATGACAAACCAGCACCAAAACAGGAAGTAATCAACAATAAACCAGCACCAAAACAGGAAGTAATCAATGATAAGCCAGAGCCTAAACAGGAAGTACCAAAGGAGGGTGTAAGACCCCAGTTAGAAAAGTCAAAACCAGATGTCAAGCAGCCAGAAACTGTTCAAGGTACATGTACATTACACTCAGTATTTGTTTATAAATGTTACATAGAGAATAATGAATGCCCAAATCAGTATCACATCCAGTATCAGCCAGAACTATCAATATCAGCCCATAGGCTGTTGACCCGAAGGTTGATATTGGTAGAGAGGTGATACTGCATGTGTTACAGATTTAGACACGCATTTATACTTTTAACATAAATTTTTCAAAAAATATTTTTACACAAAAAATGCATATTCTTTTGGAGAACATATTTATCTGAACATATCCATACCATAATAAAAATGGCAGACAAATAATTCTATTTTTAACAATTTACATGAAATTGTGATGTTTCATTAATTTTTAAAAGTTTTAATGTTTCTGAATAGAAAAATTATTTGTTAACCTGGGTTAATTTTTAAAAGATTTTTATAGAATTAAAAGTTTTTGCCCAGATGCAGATCTTTTCCGATGTCATGGTGTTAGGTTCTTCTAAGCAAATCCGGTTATTTTTAATCACATGGTTAATTATGGTTCAAACATTTTCTAATTATCTAAGATAAAAATAAAAGTAATTTGCAATGCCTAAAATAATTATATCATACAAGCTTAGTAGCTCATGAAAATTTAATAAAAGACTTTAGAAATTTAATTGTCAGAATTATTTTTTATGTTTATAACTACATGTTTGTTATTTTTTTAACAGCTCCAGCATCATCTCAGAAGGATGTGAAAAGTTCTGCTGAAAAGGGGTTTGTATCAGACAACAAACCTCCACAAAGTCCTCAATCATCTGTTAACAAGGATAGTGATATTAAAGAGAAATCTGCAAGTGGTGAGTTAAAAAATAAAATATGAAGTGCATGTCTTTCTATAGTTGATTTTTTCATCTTTCAACTAAGTCAGACATTAAAATAGCTTGACAAGATTAATATTTGATAACATATTGTTAATTCATCAGAACCAATGTATGCTGTGAGCTTTTGCCATTATTAGCCAGCATCTACATTTTGGTCTTACCTGAATTTAAATCAAACATTGGTGAAAGTCCTCCATTATTATGTTCATTACTGAAGGCCTTAGGGCCCCTGTAAATTTTTGTAATTTATATGTTTTTGGATGGCTCGCTAGACAATTATACCACATCTCATTTTTCTATATTTATAGATGGTCCTCTTCAAACCTATTTAAAATGTATAAGTACATGTATTGCTGTTTGCATTTCATTTAAATTTATGAAATACAATGACTTTTATCTATGTGTTTAATTAATTTTTTAAAAGTAATGTATTGAACGTCTACTGTCAAATTTATCTATAGGTGTCTTCTGTAGTAATATAGAGTTTGGAAATTTTTATGCAACAAGACAATACAGACATTTCACTTGAAAGACTGACATAGTCTTAATTTTTGCTTGAACTTCTGCATTATTCTCAATTTTTCTTGAAGTATTCTCAATTTTTGCTAGAAATTTTGCAGTATTCTCAATTTTTGCTTGAAATTTTGCAGTATTCTCCTTAATTTTATTTCAGAGAGGATACCAGCAAATAATAGTCAACAGTCACAGAGAAGCCAAGGAAGTAACACAAACAAGTCCAGTACTTGTTCTATTATGTGATTTGACCATCATTTGTTGTTCTGATTTTAAAGCTACTTAGTAATATTATAGAACTAATATAGTCTCATTCACTCTGTTTCAAGTAACATAACTAAATATGAATATTTGTTAATTATGTGATAAATTGCAATATGTCAGCCAGTGAAATATTTCTGTTGAATCTTGCCCCGTTCTTGAAAAACTTGCCTTGACAATGTCCTACAATTGTTTAGGAAATTTGTTGTTCCTATTATTTTTTGCAATTATTGTTATAGGGATTGAAAAATGGTAACAAAGGTAGAAAAAAGATAGTATGATCATGGAATAATCCCAAAGATCACAGGGTTTAAAAATATACAACTCTTTTGAATTTTTCTAAGTTCAGTGTCAATCACATACCAATATGAAATAATGATTTTTTTTGGTACAAGAAAATGAGAGCTTTCTTTGAAAAAAAATAAATGTAACCAAAATCCAAAAGCAACATCAGAAACATCAGAAAATGCCCCTCTATCTTCCTTCAAGAAGAATTAAAGCTTATGTTTAATAAGTAACATTCATTTAGAACTATATTTCTTAGAGCTTTTCCATTAAACAGTTAAACTGCATCCAGGGAAGAATCTGATTAATTCTGTAAATTCTGGAAGGTTTCACCTTGTAATACTGATTCTAGGACTTCTATAAACTTCCTGTGGGAGGTTTCTTTCAAAGCCTTTATTTTTGGTAATAAACAACAAACAGAAGATGTATTGTCAATCAAGGTGGTAGTTTCGGTTCCAAGCTTCGGAGAATGCACATGGATTTTAGACATAGACATGTCAAAAAGTCCTGTTATTAAGAAAGTTCTGGTATACTGGTGCACCTTGCTCCCTTGGACCCTTGCTGGATCTGTCCTTGAATACATACAGTGAGATGTACAATGAGTTTTAATCTCAGTGTACAAAATTAATTTGCATGCAATTTTTTCATTGGATACAAAACAAATTAAGAAGAGAAAAATAATTATTCAAATGTTTGCATGCATGATTAAAAGTGTAGCCCTGAAATTGTACAAAAATATGGAGGATCAGATGCATCTTCATTAGCAAAGGTTTTGATAAATTGCTACATATGAGCAAAATACTGCCAATTTAGGAAATATAAAAAAGTTTTTCTTTGCCTTTATTTATCACACAGTGTTATATATTTTAATATTTTTGTGACCTCTCTGTAATCAATGGGATTGATTATGTCTTTTTAGACTATAGACTTTAGACAGCATTGTAAAGTCATAGTTCCCAGGCTTCCTTGACTGTATTTTCTTATTAAATTTTATTATGGTATACACAACTTTTATAGTCATTTTAGAAAGATATAATACTCATTTATATGTGACAACTATATTATATGGCTACTTTAGTGATATTTTTTTGAATCTCCCATCTTTACTGTTGCAAAACATTTTTGTTACCGGTAATATACAATTGTTTATTGTAATTTTGATGACTTTACAATGTGCAAACCTTTTTGTTGCTTAAAATTTTTGCATTTATTAGTTTTACTGTATATACCTATATATATTGTTTTTTTGTACTTTGTTATTTTTATAAAATTTTTGTTCCTGTTGATTTACATTAATTTTTCAATGGACTAATGAAAAATGGATTATAATCTTTGACGTAACAAGATCATTTTCAAGAAACAAAAACCCTAATTTTTAAGCCAAGGTATTGTGGTATTTTGAACCCTATGGGAAATTGCTCCAGGGTTCAATTTTTATCTTAGAAATAGTGAACCCCCCTGTATGGTATTTTGACTGCCATGGAATATTTAACCTTTTTAATAATGATATGGACATATTAAATATTCATCTTGAATTCATATATTTTCAACAGGGGTTCAAACCCCATGGTAGGGGTTCAAAATACCATGGCAAATTAAAAATTTTATGGTGGGGTTTCAAAGAAATTGAAATGATGATTTTTAAAAATCACAATTAGCACTGGACAGAAACTTTTGTTATAGAGGATACTTAGAAACTGACAGACATAAAAAAAAATCAGGATTCCATGATTTCGTAAAAGTAAATCTGCATGTGACACCCCCAATATATTCAATAATATAGTAATTCAATTTTCTATGGTTTATGATGTTGTTGGACACTTTCTTATTTACAAATTTGTCATTTAATAAGATTTTGTTGGTTTTTTTCTCTGTTTTATGGAAGCAGATATATCTTGCACAGTGATATTTGAAATTCCTGAAAGGGTTTTTTCGGCCTCATATTTATTATGTTTTGTTTATATAGTCTAGCAACATATTCTTTTCTACAATGTTTTTTTTTTTGTTGATCATGCTTTATATGCACTTTACATATGGTCAAGTTTTGACTTCTATAGTGTTCTATTTATAGTTCTATATATATAATATCAGTTGTTGCAGAATCTGTTTTAATGAGATTATTTATAATAACAGGGTAAATAACAGTGTTCATAATAATCATTTTAACTAGAATATTGTCATTTTCGGTTTTTTTTTGTGACTTCTTGCACATTAGACTTGTTTCTATTGCATTTAAAAAGAACACAGTGATTAAATAAAATCCATGTTTGACATTTTGTATTGAATTCATAAAGCCTAGCTCCGCTTATAAGTTATGACAACTGAATAACATCAATTTATAAAAATAATGGATATAGAATAAATGCCCGAAAGAGTTGACCCATTTGTTATTTAGATCTTTTTTAACAAATTCATCTGTGTGTAAAGCACATTTTTTGGATTAAGACCAAATTAGAACTATATTTGTAAAAAAAATTCTAAATTTCCAGACAAGCCAAAAATCAGTGCACACGCACTAAAATGATAAAAATTGACTACAGCTACTTTCAGAATGTGTTTGTGATTGCGTAAATTTCCAAAAATTTTCAAGATTAAAATGAACAGCAAGTAGGAAGATAGATTACCTCTATCTTCCCCACACTACAGTTAAAGCTCATTTGAAAAGTGTATGAGGGCAATTATGGTGTATTGAATTTGATTTACATGTTCATTATACATTTGTTAGAAATATATTTTTGTACACAAATATTTCTTTTATTATACATGTACTTTCTTGTTACTGCTTGATTTTTTCCTCCTTTTGTTTAATAAAAATCTTCTCCAAAATCGCATAGTGTTCTTTTAATCTAGTTATCTCACCTTCAATGAGTAAAAAGATGGTACAGTCATTTAGTATATTAGTAAGACCTAACAGCTGTACAGATAACTGTAGCATTTCACATTTACATCATGGCTTCATACCAAACAGAACTTATTAAGCATGTGATTAGTTTGTTCATGGGCTTAGGAGCATAACAGAAATGTTCATAACCAGCTATTTCACTGTACCATATGTGTACACTACTCAAATTAGAAGTGAATTTTGTGTAGCAGTGTAGCTGGGTACAGCATAATTTTTTAAGGTACACCACAAAATCAATACTTTTATATGATTTTGGTCGTAAAATATTTTCTCAAAGAAAAAATCCCAGCCCCTCCCCACTCCCCCAGATAATAAAATGATTGTTGCCTAAGATAACTGGTGCACAATGACTATCAGGAATATAACTTCCTGTCTGTGGAAATTCATGTTATCTATGACTTTATACCTGGTGGAATTGTTCATCTTATTGTGACAAGGGAGATAATTTATGTACAATGGCTATGCCAAAATGTAATTGGATGAACTTAATTTCTATGTACAGTGACTTCTGTTGAATTACAGTTATCTCTGTAAAAATATTTAGTTAAACATAATGAGTGTAAAAGCTGTTCTTCTGGTATTGTGTACATTGAAGAATAATATATGTCCAACCTCCAAATTTTTTTCAGGTCCATTCATAATTTTACTAATTACAAGGTGACAAAGTTATAAATTATACCTCTCAATATAAACAATGTTGGCATTCAGTGTCATAGCCAAACCATAACTGCCTCTAACATAAAAGTCACGATTTTTGTCCCTTGTCACTGTATGAACAAGTAATTAGCATGATGACATGTGAAAGTTGAACAAATGAACATTTGGGTAATTTTGGACATAGTATTATGATGGATACAGTAAAGGGCTGGACTGTCATATGGATCGATCATTTTGACCCCCATTATCCCCGAAACTGGAGTAAGTTTTGTTGTATTTTCATAAAACAGTTCCATATCTTTGACCACTTTTACCCCGGAAACGTTTAAGAGATGGATAAAATCTATTGATATACTACTGAAAGTTCTTGAGTCGAACCAAATGAAAAAAAACCACACCAAATCGGATAAAAAAAACTTTTCATTTCCTTTAACATTCTTACATAGACTTTTTTCTGGAAATAAAAACAAAAACAGGCTGTTCGCTTGGAGGTTGTGCTCCCATGAAATCTTCCCTTTTAGGGGACGACCATTTGATTTTCTGGGGGGGCCTGGAGGAATTTGAAAATGAATGATTTTTCTTGGACATTAGTGG
>JARWCS010324227.1:0-12626 GCA_034783895.1 Geukensia demissa | reverse complement strand
GCACTTAAATGGATGAAACCAGAGGATTCCGAAAATCTGACAAAAAATCAAAAAGATGAGCAGCGAACATCCTTAATTGTTAAATGATCGTTTTACCTTTTAATTATGTCTAAATAAATAAATATCTTTTCCATTTTTATTAAGTATCATTTTTTATGTTTTTGACCTATGTTGCAACATTAATTCTATTAAATTTCACATGTGAATATTTGAAATGATGTCAAAGGTCACATAACTTTAAATTTGAGGTATTTAAGTATAATTGAAAAATTGGGTCAGTTGGCAAAACTGGTAGTTCTTTGATGCGGGTTAGACAAGATGAGTTCAAAATTTAACAACAAAGATAAACACAAGACTGCAAACATTCCTTTTGACTGGTGCCAACTGACATTTTATTAGTTTTGTACCTTTTTGATAAGTATCATGTTTATGTGTCAAAATTTGCTGTTTATTACACTGTAGGCATTAAAATATAGAGTTTAAAAAAAAAACAAAAAAAAACTGAATGTTTCCTTTGTTCACTAAATGCAGTCATTTCACTTTAGAAAGCGACCTAAAATGGACAAAGCTATACAAGCCTCAACTCATAGTTACATAAAAACATAGATTATTTTATTTACTGTCGGTAAAATCATTACTACAAATAGCATTTGAATATCATCTTTCTACAACTCCAGGCAGAATAATACAACTCATTTTCACAATGTGATTTACTCTAGTTTTCAGCCATGTAGATTAAGGTTATTGTTAGTAAAACCAAATGTAGTTATTTGTTTTTTTTATTTCCATAGTGTTATTTATTACCTGGCTTTTGAAGCCCACTATTGTATGAACACCTTAATTTATCCATTTATTGTTGATATTTTTTGTAAAAAATCATGTGCAATATTCATGTATATTTATGAATAAAGTACAGTGAAAACCTGTCTCAACTTAACATTCCTTAAACTGGAAATTTTTATCTGTTCAGTTAGGTGTTCTGTTTACACATGTAAAATTCACAGAACTGCATAAAGCTGGTAAAATTCACAGAATTGGTTAAAGCTCTGGTCTACTATGTTTATTTAGTTTAGACAGGCTTTTCAGTTTATTCAAAGTTCAGTTTAGACATGTTTCTCTGTATTGTCATTCTGTCTGTGTTGATCATTATATTCTCCACACTACAGCAGGTTTGTCAGTTTCCAAAACCTTAAATGTGAAAAAAATTTTGAAGTACCGGGTAATTGCCTTATGTCCACAGCCATTGAAAATGCAAGAATTTGCTTGTTGCTTTGGTAGTTTAATAAGAAAATTATAAGACTTCATGATCAGATTATTAACTTTCTTAATTCTTTAGATCAATCATATCTGTTATTTAAAAATGAAATAGTTAACCAAAGTCTGCCTTATAAGCTCACCTGGCCAAAGGCCAGGTGAGCTTTTGTCATCACATGACGTCAGTTGTCTGTAAACTTTTAAATTTTCATGTTCTCCATGCAAATATTACAGGAAGCATATATGGAAAGTCCTTTACAAAGTTTCCTGGTTTCGTCCTGATCGAGAAAAAAAACATTGTCACCATGGAAAATTTTTGTGTCTGATTGGTAATAAATTTAAAAATCTTATCTGTAATTGCTTGGCCAAATGCATAAATATTTCATGTGGAGCATCTATGGAAGGTCCTTGTTAAAGTTTCCTCATTTAGTCTGGATCAGATAAAAACATGGTGGTCATGAACAATTCTTGTTTCTGATTGTCTAATAATTACAAAATCTTCTATGAAACTGCTTGGCCAAACGCATTAATATTTGATGTGGAACATCCATGGATGGTCCTTTATTAAGTTTCCTAATATCGTCCTGCTTAGACAAAAAATATTGCAGCCATTAGCAATTCTTCTTTCTGATTGGCTTATACATAAAAAATCTCCTCTGAAACCACTTAGCCAAATAGATTTGATGCAGAGCATTTCTAGAAGGTCCTGTATGAATTTTCCTCATTTCCGATCGGAGAAAAACATGTCCACCATGAATGATTCTTGTTTCCGAGTGGCTGATACCTTAAAAAATCTTCCATAAAACCACACTGGGAAGGGAAATCAAATCTGGAATCATGGCAAGTGACTTTACACTCCAAACTTGAAAACACTTTAAAATAACTAAATAACAAAACCATTGGGACAGTGTTTGGTGTGAGGGTAGGTTAAATCATAAAAATCAAGTATTAGGCGAATAACCAGAGGCTTCACGGAGCCTGTAATCGCTCACCTGTCAAATTTTTTGTTGAACAACCATTTCTCCAAAGTAACAATTCAATAAACTTTGCATTTTCTGACAAGAAAATGTTTAAAATATGGATCAATCAGAGTACGTAATTGGCATTGGTGGCCAATTTGAATTTTAGATCAGTGCCAAATTCACAATTCAGATAAAGTACTACCTGTCTTACACTTCAGCTAGTTTAACTCGAAATCTGTTCTGCAGTTTCAGAAAAAAAAGATGAAAGTGTGAAATTGCCATCTAAGGGTCCAAAGTTAAACTAAGTTTCATTATGGCCGCCATTTGTAATATGATCGGTAAACAATTCACAAGCTAAGTACAGGACCATCTAACAAACACTTCTGCAAAGTAAAATTGCAATCCACTTTGTAATTTCTGACCAGAAGATGTTTGAAACTTGGACCAAACACATGATTGTCCTTGGCGGTCATGGTGATTTTCAGATCGGCCCCAATTTCATAAATCTGGTAAAGGACCATGGCCTAACATTTCTGCCAAGTAAGGTTGGAATTTGTACGGCTGTTTCCAGAGTTTAAAAAGCATGTTTACTATGGAACGATTATTGTTTCTGATTGGCTGATACATTAAAAAATCATCTCTGAAACTGCTTGTCCAAACGCATTAATATTTGATGTGGAACATCCATGGAACGTCCTTTATTAAATTTTCCTCATATCGTCCTAATCAGACAAAAACATGGCCCTAAGTATGATTCTTGTTTCTGATTAGCTTACACATTAAAAAAATCCTCTGCACTGAAACCACTTGGGAAAATTAATTAATATTTGACGCGAAGCATCTACGGAAGGTAATTTAAAACGTTTCCTCATTTTGTTCTGATCTAACAACAAACATGGCCGCCATGTGTGATTCTTATTTCTGATTGGTTGATTCATTAAAAAAATCTCTATAAAAACTGCATGGCAAAATGTCGAGCTGGTTTGTAATAGCTAAACATTGCTGTAGATCTTAAATTCAAAAGTAAATTTAATCATATATAAAAAGTTCTTAACCTGACAACAAAACATAGCTAAAGCAGTACAAGTTGACCAATCTAAGGGGTATGTGGGAAAATACTGATAAGTTCCTAGAACAAAAATGGACAGACCTCAAGGTCCTGACAGAAAAGGTTCTTGTTTCCAAAAAGATTGTGTGCTTTAAAATAGGAACTGTTTTTGAACAATCTCAATCTATTTTTTACATGAGCCTACACAGTTATACACTATAAAACCATTAGATTTCAAAGATTGCAATTCTTATTGAAATGCAAATTACCTTTTTTATTATCAGATTTATTTGTAATAAGGTATAATTGAACCTCTCCTAGAAGGATACTGTTCATTAAAATGGTTGGCACATTTAAAGCCCATCTGACACATGGGTTACACGATTGAAATGTATCACAAATTGTAGTCGTCCTTCCGACTGGATTTGGCTTTTTATTTCGATTTTTTGGAGATTCAAGAACTTCTACTTTGTTTTGGTGTGATCTCAGATTTCCTTTGTTTTAATTATAATGCTACTGATGATAGGTTACTCGTTGAAATATATATACAGCATAGAAAAAATCACCATACTTGATCAGCATTCGTTAATTTGTATTTCTGTTGTTATCACTTTGTGTCCGTTCTTTGTTTTACTGAACTATTTCTCTAAACACCACTAGGCTAAATGGAAAGAAACATATATAATATTGGGTTGCCACTACAAATCTATCTGGTGTCACAGCCTGCCAATTAGAATGGCTGAAAAAATGTCTATTCGTTTTTATTAATATCATAACCTCTGAAAATGATAGCCATTTGAAATAAAACTTTATTGTAGTGGCCCTCAGGTTTTCCTGTCTCATTTTTCTTTGGCCTGCTTTCCTGTTCGGCCAAACCTATTTTAACAAGAAACACTATGGAAAATCCTCTAAAAATTCTTGTCCGAATCTGCTGATATGATTTGAATAAAACTTTAGGTAGAATGGTCTTTAGGTTGTCCCTATCTAAAAAAAACAGCGACTAGCGAGATGCTGTCACAGCTAAACTTAGTTTTACATTGGATATTCTGGAAAATCAACTTTCAAATCTTGTTTCTGCATTGCTTACAACCAAATTCAACTGGACTGGTCCTCAGATTATCTTTTACCAAAAATTAAGCATTTATTCCCCCTTTTACCACAAAGATGGCTGCTGGGGCCTAACATTTTTTAGTATCAAAAATGTTTTTGTCTAAAACTGCAGAGAAAATTAGAACTAAATTTTAAAGGAATGGACCTAAGGAAGTCCTTTATTGTGGGTTAACTTTGATCAGTCTGAAAAGGGGGAAATTATTTATATAAACATCTTTTTTTTTAATTTGAATTCCACGTACTGTGATTGCTATTGTGATATATATTAATAAATACATACCTGGACAGAACATTTAGATGAAAAGAGTCAAGTAATGAAAAAGTTGTCCATACAACTTAATGAAAATGTTCTGATCATTACGGCCAAGGAGCAAGTCACTGAAATTTAACGGCATAATCTTGTCACCTGGCTTTTCGTATTAAATCATTTAAAAGGTTAGTAAGACCCGAAATAGTTTAAACGTATGAAATATTTTTATTGAGATCTTTTTTTTTTGTCGGAATTAACCCTACAAACCGGAACCAAAACTTAGGCGAAGTAGGCCTTGTGTGGTCAGCTTAAAAAGGAGCATGTGCGTAAAAGCCTTATTTTGTCCCCATTTATGGTTCAAGTTAGAAATTAACTATCAAAGGCCTCTTGTCTTTTCTGTTGGTCATGCGAATGTTTACCTATTCCACCACTTCTACAAATTACAAATGTATCAAACACCGGGATGTTAAGATATGATCAGTGTTTGCAACTATGAAATCAGTGGCGATGATTTTGATTACTTACGCAAGGAAAACTACAGCGTTTGCTTCTTACAAGACACTCATTTTACTGAGTTACAGAATATTCTGTACAGAATAAATGCGGTCGCAAGCACGTGTTATTTACACTCTTCCTCCACAAATGACAGTAAGATTTGTACTTTTCAGTTCAGTGAAGAATACCCATGTGAGAGATTAACAGTTCCAAAGGGAGAAGAAAAATTCGAAACAAACCCAAAGTTAGAACGAAAACAAGAGGAACAAAGGCTTGAAATTCACAAACTCCTTTATAAAACAGGAGTTGGATCAGGTGCTCATGAAGGGTAAGCATCCAATACCCGTCGTGGAATCTTTATACTCTTATCCGGGTAAACATCATTCCGAAAAGAGTTCAACTTATTTTATTACCGTTAACAGCTCCATAACTAGTTGAGATACACTGATACCATATCGATAAACCAATTCATGATGACGACCAAATAATTTTAGGAGGGACGATTTCAACCTTGTTTGGGTGTATTCTTGTAGTAATTTATGCGACAACAGTAGTGCTCTCTTAAAAAATCTTAATTCATTGAACAAGCACGAGAGTATCGAAGCAACTGCTAAACATAAACCCCGTAGGCAGAGGAAGCAGGAAAATTGCCACATAAATATGGCAAGTTAACAGTAGGAAATGCAAAGTCATCTTGTCATAAATCTTAGAAAAAAGCTTTCTATTTTGGTCCATTTCGTGCAATAAATCTAGGTCAGAAATACAAAATTACCAATGTAAATTTTTTTTGTAGTTTTGTCTGTTGTCTCCTTAATTTCTAGTGCGCTGGGATATATGTGGTTTAGATGTTCACTGAACGTAAACGATCTGCTCAATCTCATTTTGTTATAAAGCAGGGGTCCCTGAATGAATTCTGCTTCACACGAGTGAAGAAACAAGTCGTCTAATAGGGTCGCACAATGTGTGCCCATTGGCATGGCAAAGGTCTGTTGGAAAAACTTGCCCACCAAGTTCTACAATAATGTTGTCAATTAGAAAGTCCAGCATTTTGAGAATATCACCATTACTGTATTTATTAGAACCATTAAATAATTTGAATAATTACAATACCACACTGAAAAAAGCTGGATTAACAGGAACCCTACAAACACTAGGGAGAATTCAAGTATTCCTGAGGATAAGCAACTCTTGCTGAACTAGTGACAACCGTCGTGTTACTCTGTAGACTAAGTCGGTGTTAGTCACAATGGATCTTGGTTTTCCTATGTTTTGGTTCTAATGCTTGAATGTATTAAATGTATTCACAGGCACAAGTGCTTGGGACATCGGACGCTCCCCCATCTCTAGATTTGTTTTATTGGTGGTGAAAAAATTAAGTGCAGTTATCTAATGTAACAGAATCGAAAAATTGTTCTGATCGCTTGGACTTCAGTTGGAGCTTTTCTCACTAAAAGACCAAGCGACTTGCAGCAGTGTTTCCCATTTTAATTTGTTTGGAAATGTGCGCTTCTTTTGCTATGTTCGAATCTTGGACCTCCTATTTTTATTTGTCCCAATGCTACTGATGAGAGAGTACTCCTTGAAATGTACATATAGCATGCAATGATTCTCTATATTTATTCAACAGTGGTAATTTGGCATTTCTTAGTCATAACCGGAATCGGAAAGGACTTGGAGTCATACCAGTTGGACGATATCAATTGCTATTCGTGAAATGCATGATTTCGTACCGGTTAACAAATCATGAAGTCGAACGAAAAATTTCCGGAGTGATTTCCACGAGAAATCCTCGGTTCAGTACTTTTTCTGTAAGCAGCAGTCAATAAGTATCAATAAGTTCCCGATAGGAAGCTCATGCTCTGTTGAATTATACTCCGTAAGCAGGTGCAGCTGAAATTTTGCTACATATGAACATAAAATTTACAATATGCAATGATAGGAGAAATCAAAGACAGTCATATTTCGTAAGGTTTTGTTCTTAATCCGCCATTACTGTCAATTTATAGACGAACGTCTAGGTATAAAGCAGACCTTTTTGTGTTCAATAATAACTCATTTATACCGTGTCAACTCTTAATAATTTTATACTTGTCTGAGACTTATAAGCTGTGTCGTATTAAGGCGTTGGATAACGCAGGTCAGCTATTAACACCAGGACTCATCCTCATTATCTTTTATTTGTATGTATTTTTGCTATTAACAAGACAAACTAAATTCTGTTTAAGTTCTTCACAACACTATAGACAGTTACAATTTGTTTACCAACAAACTCTTTATACTACTTAACCTTATACATCATTAAGGGAATGTTGTATTATTTCATTAATTGGTCATTTCCAAAGAAACTGACTGCTTAGGCATATGATGGAATAAATATAATTCATTTTTTTTCTCGATAAACCATATGGTAAATATACACATTACATATCATCTAATATATACCAATTTCGCTTCTCTCATTACAGATTAAGTAATCAAAGCGTATGGAAATAGTATTTAGTTCATCAGTTTAATAACAAGGAATATTTTAAGATATGACGGATGCTATTTTAATGATGTTGTTCTTTAATAAATGAGACGCGAAAGAAAACCGAAATGTCAGGCAAAGGGGAAAAGTCAACAGACACAACAATCTCGAGAACACAAGCAAGACGAAACATGACATTTATACATATACAACTAAACACACATAACTATGAACAATGCGGACCCACAAAAACCGGGAATGGTCTGGAAGGGTAAGCAGTTCCTGTCTCTTTAACACCCGCCGCATTGTCCATTTTCCAATGTAGTATTAGTCATTTCAGGATAAAGGGGTAGGTTTCATGTTACCACAACCTCCAGACGGAGAAAACGATCAGCATATTTTTGGTATACTCCGCAACTTCACAGGAAATGGTCATTCTTCATCTGTGACACGGATTTTTCCCACTTATATTTCAATCATGATATTGTCGCACGCACACACATGACACATGTACAATTATACAGCTGTACAATATAAAATATATAATCTATGAAAATCTATTAATCTAATAAATTTGTTCCAAGATTGAGGCAACTATTGATGAAAGAAGGTTTCACCTTCAAAAGTTGTAAAAAATTCTGTAAAATACAATTTTAACAAATTTAGATTGACTTGTTGAGTAGATAAGTATGCAATATATTTTAAGAAGATATTTCTTTATTGAGAATATTTCTCAAAATAAAGCAAGTACTTTTCATCTTTTATGGCACCAGTAATCCAAAAGGTGCTACTTCTGTTTTGCTTCTTATAAGCCAGCGCTGGCAATTCTATGATTATCAAAATACACTTTTTATCACTATAATAAATTTGAATTTTAATTTTTCTAAAAGAAATGAGACAAGTAACCTTCGTTTTAAATTTTAAGTAATCCGTTCATTGCATGTATTTTGGACTTCATACGATTAACCCAATTCATTAAAGATTGATGAATTAGTTTGGACCAAAGGCTGGTGGTTTATTATCTTCAAAATGTCATTGATTGCAATTTATTTCCTTTGATGACATTAAAAGATTGAAGAATTCAATATTGGTCACGGCCATTTTTACAATAAAGATATTCTTAAAAGTTCTGCCCTACATTTTTCATTAGATGCTTTGCAACGAAATCCAAGTATTTTTTTTAAATTAAATTTTGTATAAAATATTTCTATGATTGCATTTGTTCCTCAAGTTTAACAATATTGTTTTTACAGTATCGAACAATTTATTTAAATTTTTCATGGGTTATCAAGACCACTGGTGTAGTTATAGACAATTTTGTCTATTGCAGCTTATAGAAAAGTTTTTACAAGAAAATCTGTTAAATGCAGTTTACACAAACAATATTTTTTCAAAGGAACATATTACATACTAAATTATTAGTATTTTTTCATATTTCAACTCGGGTAAATTATTTTGTTTGGCCAAAATCAACAGCATTTCTTTTCAAAACCAACCCCACCCACCATTAAAAAAATAAAATGGTCCTTGTCTTGATTTTTTGGTCTGATATTAATATTTGTCAAGAAAATCTTATTTGTGTGTAAAATAGTTATTTATGATAGCCAAGCTGATATTTTCAATAGCATGGTTATTAAATAATTAATAAATATGTTCAAGATTGTGGTGCGAAACGGCTGGATATTGTACCTTAAGGCAAATATTGCTGTGAATAGTCTTTGCAAAAAAGATTGTGTAATCTGTAACAAAATATTTTTCAGAAAATTTATTTAATCACTGTTGATCTGTATCAAGTCTTTATTAATCGCTAGCCAGTATTTCGACAATGTTGTTAAATTTATTTTCAGTAGCATAATAAATAGGTGTTCGCCCGTCCTTGTCTTGGACAGATTTGATTGCACCCTTTTCAAGTAATATTTTTACAACATCTTCATGTCCCTTTTGACATGCTATGTGCAACGGAAATATCCCACTGTCGTCGCAAAGAGAAATGTCTGCATTGGCATCTAATAGAAGTCTTACTACTGGTGCATCCCCTTGCTCACAAGCAACATGCAATGGAGTGATTTTGTTGGTGTCTGATGCGTTGACTCTTGCCAATTTCTTAACTAACAGATTAACAAGTTCATAATGTTTTCCTTGACAGGCTATATAAAGTGGCGATCGTTTAAATTTATTGCAATGGTTTACATCGGCGCCGAACTTTATAAGACATTTGGCAATATCTAGGTACCCTTTCATGCAAACCACGTGTAATGGTGACGCTTCGTATTTGTCATACAGCTCAATTATATTCAAAGCCTGATCTTGTTTGTTGCAAATTAATGCTTTAACAATGTCCGTTTGTCCCATTTCACAACTTACATACAGCGCAGACTTTTTATCACGATCGACCACTGCGCTATCCGCACCAAAAGACAATAATGTAGAAACAATATCCAAATGACCCTTTGAGCATGCCACGTGTAGTGGTGTATTTCCATTTTCGTCTTTTCGGTTCACGTCTTTGTCGTTTTGCAACAATAAATCAATTATAGCTTTATGGCCATTTTCACATGCTGTTTGTAATGGAGAGATTCCGTGCCAGTCACACTGGGTGATATTTGCATGATGTTGTATTAAAAGCTGAACTATTTCGTTAAAGCCATGTTTTGCCGCTATATGGAGAGGTGACCGTTTACTATTATCACATTCCAAGACATCAGCACCACTTTCGAGTAAAAGTTTAGCTTCAAGTAATCTATCTTTTTTACACGCTGCAAAAAGTGGTGTACGGCCTTTTAAGTCTTTAATGGTGATATCTACATTGTGATGAAGTAAAGTTTTGACAACATCAGTGCGACCACGATAACAGGCCACAAAAATTGGCGTTCTTCCGAAATTATCGAGCTGAGCGGTATTGGCATTTTGGTCTAGTAACATTTTCACGACGTTGTTATGACCTTCTGTACATGCGGCATGCAGCGGTGAAGAACCTTCATCGTCACATTCTGTTACTTCCATATTTGTCAAGAGAAGTTTGACAACATCTGAATGTCCTTCTTTACAAGCTGCATACAAAGCCGTTCGTCCTTTGTGATCCCGTACCGTTATGTCGACCCCCTTTTCAAGTAGCAAACTTACAATATCTTTATGACCCAACAAGCAGCTTATGTATAAAGCGTTACGACCAAATGCGTGCATTTCGTTCTTATCATAATTCATATCTAGTAACATTTTGACAACGTCGGCGTATCCTTCAAGAATAACCTCAATCAAAGGCTTTCTTATACAAGTGATTGCAGCACTATGTTGTCGTTTAAGCTCTGTATAATACGAATAATTATCAACCTTTTCATTGATAATGTTTTGCGTATAGACTGTACTATCACTTGAGACTTCATTATTATTTTCTTTTTCCTTTACTTTGTTCAGTAGTTCTACAACTTTTGATCTTCTCTCGTTACAATACTTGATAAATTTTTGTCTGTACTGAGAAAATCCCAGTTGTTTATTGTGCAAGAAACTATATGTATCTCCGTTCTCAAGGTCCCGTACAAGTCTATTGAAGTATCTCCTTTCATTTTCTGGACTTATAGTTATTACATTTTTATCTGTTCCGTTCTTTATTGCTTCTAGTCTGTAACGATCACCAATAAACACGCTATCAGCATGATTTATAAAACAGTCGAAGAAGATTTGGCCACAAATAGCAGCTGCAATATCAAATATTTGTGAATGAACTATGTGATAAACACCACCTGCTTTTGACAAGTACGTTTTCTCCAAATAAACTAACGTTTCTTTAACACGTTGCCTAGAATTTTCGTTGCTCATATCTAAGCTGAAGTCTCCACATACTTCAGCTACTGCAAGTTTAACATCTTGAGGAGACGCATTAGGGTCAAACCATTCTTCCTTAAAACCGTTATTAAATAAAACAAGCAATGTAAGCGCACACAGTTTTAAGTCATGTTGTTGTTTAATGTATCTTATATCTTTCTCTATACAATCCAGTGGCCTTTGGAAGAATTCATGTAGCTGGTCAGCTGGTTTACCAAATGATAATTTACAGAGTAGCGGAAAGTTTAACCCTTTAAACTGGAATTGTTTTACACTAACCTCTGATCCTGCAGGTACATGTAAATATCTCTTTTTCATTATCCCAATTCTTTCGTGTTCACTCAGTGGCCATTTACATAAGTTAAGTGCATACTTCTGATAGAAGTTAAGGCATTGAAACAAGGGGTCGTTAAATACATTCGTATTACATGCAAATAATATTTTCACGTCCTCTTTCTTGCGGTTTTGATTGTCAATACGAAACTCAGACTCTATAATTTTTTCAAATAGGTTTGTATATTCAGGTAGCACCCATAAATCAATAGACTGTTCATAGATTCTATCCCTGCCACAAAAATCATCAACAACAAAAACTTGCCTCCTGTTCGGATTATAAAACTGCCTTATAATCAATGGAACCATTACAATAGGTATGATGTCGTAATTTTCCTCCCGATAAAATTCCAAAGCCAAGTGTCTAATTATGGAGGTTTTGCCTTCCCCTGGCCCCCCAACTATAAAAGCACAGTTTGTTGTTTTAAGCTTTTCCTTAACGTGGATTGAAGCAGAGGTATTTATAAAACATTTGTCATCCTCCTGCCAATCTCGTATATACTTATCGTTAAGTTCTGAAAAGAAAACAACTTAAATGTGTCAAAATAATATATAGTCTTCATTTTTATAGAATTTACAGTCATTACATTCTTGACTTAATACTAGACAAAAGTATCAAAAAATTTTTCTTTTCTACCTTAAACAGGGCATGTGTAAAGCACCATTTAGAAAACCTGAAAATACTTAAATGCTACTTCAGTCAATAACATTCTTTAAGATCCAATTCAGATTCACTCCATGACATAAAAACAGGCTGTTTATCATGCATAAAAAATTGTTTGTAGTGCAAAACGGCTTTCCTATATGTTAATAATTCCAATACTGGATGTAAGCTGCTTTTTGATTGGACGTTACAAAAAGTTTACACATCGATAAATCCAACTT
>JARWCS010324216.1:0-12627 GCA_034783895.1 Geukensia demissa | reverse complement strand
TAGATCAGTAATGGATGGATTTCCGTCCAGCATTTTCTCTCCGGCTATCTTGCTAAGACTAAAAACAATAAAAGCTTTCCAAGAGAGGTTTGATGATAAGCAACGACGAAGTATGGGCACTTTTCCTTGCTATCGTTTTTTTCTTATATTTTTGAAATGAAAAAATATTTCTAAAAATCGGCTGTATTAAATGTATATTTCCATAATCAAAACGAAATTTTATGCTTAAAGTATAAAACCTTATGGTTTTAAGAGCAGTTTGGGATAATTTTTGTATTTTTCAAATATAAAAAATAATTATGATGAATAACAAAATGATATGGTGCTTAAATAAAAATTAATAAAAATAGTAAATAGTTTATAAAAAATATTCATCTTTTTTCTGTAATTGTTCTTCCTCTTGAAATTTTCGAAAAAGGGTCGACAAATTTTGTTTGAAAACATACTTCTTCAACGAACAAATATCATCATCCATTCTACACTGTATGTCAAATATGAGTTTTTTGGATCGGCTATAATAAAAACTATTATGAAAGAAAATCTGGGTACCGTATTCTTGTTTATTTTTTTAGATTGAAAAAGGTGCAAGCAAGTTGCAATGATACATTTTAGCAATCACGATGTATTTTAAGCTGCGCAGAGTTTTTATTTCTCTTCGAAGATTCACATTGTAAAATTAGCCATTTGTCTGCCGGAAGTGGCTCTTTGTACAATTGTCAACGATGTGTTATAATTAAATAATTAAACTAAATCTGAATAACCTACAAAAAATGCTTTTGGTGCGCCTGAATAGAATTTTATAGACTATTTGCTATAAAAATCAAGAGGTGATTTTCGTCGATTAGGTGAAAGGCTAACAACAGCCAACAAAAACGAAGTGATCAAATTAAACTTTGTTTGCAAAAAAGAAAATAAGAAATTCCGGTCACCGAAGCAAAACAATAACTAAAGATAATTCTTCCAAAAAGAAACTTTCTAACAATACATGCAAAACTTCTTCGAAGCAACTGTGTTGGTTCATTTTCATTTTTTATAAATCTATAGGACTCATTGATGTTGAAGTTTGTCAAATGTCGAGGACAGACGTTATAGGTGATTTGCCAATCACCGACTCCCTTTGTGCATGTTATGAAAAATGTAGCTGTAACTGAACAACAAAACGGTTTGTCAGTTTTAACATGACTGTAGACAAATCAAGAAGTAAGGGTAATTTTCATAACTTATAAACCCAGATGTCCGATGTATTTGATTACTTGAATTTTAGTTTTTAGTTTTAGTTTAGTTTTTAACAATATACTCAAATGACTCATTTTGCAAATGAAATATAGTAAGAATGGTAACCGGCATGTGTGATTTTTACATAGGCATAAAATATATCCTATCAATCTTCCACGTTCTCGGACGATGTTAAATACTGGTAGCTGTGTACATAAATAATACCTTAGTCGTAAACGATCAATCTCAGATTTCTGTCCACTTGTGTCTATTTTAAGTGTCTTGATTTCTTCTTTTAATCTTGTTATTTCCTCTTCTAGAATTGGGTTAACTTCTGTGCCAGCTGATTCCTTCAAATTTGTCATGGACTTCTCATGATGTAATGAAAGTCTGTTTTTCTCTGCAGATTCTTTTTTCAACTTATCTTCGAGTATGTCATTATCCTTTTTTAACTCCTCTATTATTTTTTTCTGCTCTTGTATATTTCTGAAATATTTCTTACTAAATGGTGATTTATTTTAAGTAACAGGTTAAAGGTTTGTTATTAAGTGCGTGGTTAAGAATTTCGAAGTTTCATAACAAACATATAGTCAATGATTGCTTGATTGTTGTTTAACCTCAAGCGGTAAATATTTCATGCATTTTCAGTACATGTAAACAAACACAAACAATGAATCATAGAAGTGGTTAGGGTTTGATGTGAGGCAGGGGAATTTTTTGCCACAGGATGCCAAATTATGACGGTTTTGGGGTAGGGGCGGGAAACTAAGCCTTTGAACTAGCCACAAACGGACCTCCTCGATTTGCTACAAGGAATTCTTTAACGTGCTAAGAGCGTGACATTTCTCTCAACACGGGACCAACTATTTTACGTCACCTTCGAATGACGTTGGTTCTGAAAGTATACATGCCCCAACCCGGGGTTGACAGACGTCACTTTCGGAAGGATTCTACATCCTGCCGGAGAAAACAAGCACCAAATTTCTTAATTCTGACTGCTCTCGGGGTGGATGAGTATTATACATTCGGCCAAGCCAACGGACTCCCCTTTAGCAGGAGTTTTACCTGCAGGAGGAGAAACTGAACGGCCTATGTCTTAGGGGTAAAAAAAATGAGTTATAATGAGATTTCGGAACTATCATTGTTTCTTCTCGTCTTGTATTAGTATAATGTGTTGACAATATATGCGTCAATGATGGTCCTTCCACCTTGTACCAAAATTTTTTTTTATCATTCCCGCCTGCAAGCCAGGATAATCTACGACAGAAGTAATTTGCAACATTGGACCCTACTTTGCATCGAAACTGCAACCAATGCCACCGAACTAAGGAGGAATTGTCTTTCGAAAAAGCTAACTACAAAATTCGTATCTGCCGTCCACGCTCCAGAACCAAGATAGCTGCCCACACAAAACCCAGCTTAAGAAATAAAAAATCTACTCAAATATTCTTGTACTGTGCCAATTGTAGAGAGAACGGGGGTTGGTGTACTTCTCTATCAAAATTGGGTCAAACATCCGAACATGCAAAACAAGACGGCCACCAACTAAAGACTATGGCTTACATATATAACTTTGTGGAATATTAACTTATTTTGGGCTAACTAAAACTACCCAAACTTTCGTGCAATGATCCATGGATGGTCTTCTGCTCAAATCATGACAAGCATTTCTGTACACCAACCAACATAATTCGTCTTGTGTAGTCCTGTGTCAAGCAATACTGAGCAATTTGAACGACTGAGGCTGTATACAAATGAAGTTGTTGGAAAAAATATTTGGTGTTATAAAAATATTCAATTCAAGAAGAACAAATTAACTCATTAAATCCAAAAGTGGCTCCATATAGACCTCTAAGCTATCAAATGGATGGGAACATAATACTTGGCTAGTGTTTTTTAAACTTGTAAATGTTTTTTTTTTAGTTTGTCACTTGTAATGAATCAAAGGTACCAAGTAAACTCCGAAGATAACACATATAACCAGGAATGTGATCCCTTCAAAAAAGTTGTCAGTATTTTCCTACACAAATGATTCATCAAAAATGCATTCATCAACCGCACTTCCCGTCGTTATTCATGGTATCTTCGAAAGATCATGTTCGCTATCTCCCAGTGCTGTAAAAACTCTTGTGACACGACAGTTAGAACCTTTCTTTCATTCCAAGAGGTGTATTGTTATCAGTTCTACGTAATTATAAAAATTGGATGTGGTATGATTGTCTAATAGACAGCTATCCAAAACGTATAATTAACAAACATCTACAGGTTGCCCTACTTTTTTCAGGATTATTTTTTTTCTAGCAAATTTAGAACAGATTACATTTTTTGAGGTCTTTTTGATTGTTGCCATAAATTCTGATTGATGATAGTCGGGCAATAAATCAGCCATGAGAGGAGCGCTTTTTGTTCCCACAGAATTACCTACCATCTGACGATAAACTGTATTGATATTATAAAAAAGAAATTATATTGAATTTTTCATATCATACTGCGTCCAGTTGTGTTTTATAACTAAAAAAGACTTGTATACTCTTGCTCATAAATATGGAATATTTTTATTTTCGACCTTATATTAGAAACAGGTATGGTTATACTTTGCCAAGCAAAATTGTAATAGGGAAATGGCAGATAATGCTTGCAGGTTGATATAAGAGGATAGTTAAATAATAAAATTGGATGAAATAATTAATTTGAAAGGATACTATACTGAATATAAAATCAGCTTTTTTCACAAAAATGTGGGTTTCAAAACTCATAAAACTAGTCCTCGGACAAAAATCTGAAATCGGACACTTTTGTAGCTTGAAGTAAATTAAAAAGTTTTTTGGCATTCTGACTCATAGTGTTTGCATGTGCATGTAAGTCTCCAAAGTTCAATTTTTTACTAAGAAAATGTCACCATTTCATATTTACGACAAAGTGTATATTTATTACAACATATAGATAAACTACTGAACTTGGACAAAGTGTAATTTGTCAACAGCACCCAAGGAATTTTTAATACACTATCTTACAATAATTAAGGACCTAGTTTTTCCAACATTTATTGCACAAATTAATAATAATATGATAAAATTATAGTAGGTGAACTGATAAAAAAAGATTAGAGTTAAAAATTAACATAAATTCTAAAAAAAAAAAAAAAATAAAAAAAAAATAAAAAAACTAGCAGCTTAAACCTGTATCGTTGAGTTAAACCTCTTTTTTAAACAATACCAATATAAAAAAACGACATGCTGTGAATGTCAGAGAGACTGTACTCCAATCACAAAAAGAGGGAACTTACAAATCTAAAATTAACAAGTGTAGAATCATCCAAAAAAAGTGTATACGTAAAATAATACTGCTCTTACCAGAGTATAATCAAAAATGAAGCAAAACATTACACATGAAGACAAACCTATGACCAAAATTCCTGATTTGAGATAGGTACATGAGACATGTGTTGGGGTTAAACTAATTAAGTAAGATCTCCACCTTCCACTCCAGCAAAAAGAAAACTAAACAGAAATTCACCCCTTCCAACTAAAAAGTATGCACAATGAAAGAAAAATGCATTTGAGTGAAAAAAAAAACAGAAAGGTATACATTACTGCAAATATTGTCATCAAATCTCGACATCATAGAGTTACTACAGAAGACACAAGCAGTTACAGAATGCACCATCATCCAGTACGCAGCAGGAGGAGCTCGAGCCCCAAAAAGACGCAGATACAGAGAGATAAACACCAGACTTCAGCAACTCAAGGACAGGTACCAGCAAGGACTCATCAACGTGGTAGACTATGCCGACGCAGCATCACATCTACTTCACTTGGACTAAAGATTTCTGATTGACATTGTTAATATTGTATTTTTGTATTATGAATTGTTTTTATTTTCTGTAGGTGAAATATGTATAATCTATAATTTGTGACTGCCTATTGTGTTTCATAGTGCTTTCTATTTTATTTTATAACATTATGTGTCTCAAACTATGTTGAATAATTTATATGCTCTATCTTTTGGTGATAATGGTAAATTGTTTTCAATATTGCTATATTGCTATAATTAATGTTAAAATTGTAATTGACTTCAGTGAAGGCCCAACGAAGAATAGCACATGTAGCAATCGCAGAAAAAATGGATGTCGCAAACGGATTCTTGCCTTATTACCGTCGTATTTGACTGGCTCCGCATTGCGATGTAAATCGTTTGATACTTACAAAATTAACTCCACAATTTACCAGAAATACCAAGAGTGATATTCAAATAAAGATTTGTTCGCTAGAAAGTATTTTACATTTTTGCTAGTTGCAGCATAAACAACATAGCCAGAAAGGTTATTTTCTAATGCAGATTAATCTTCAGACAGCCATGAATATTACTTATATATTAGATACTGAAGCGTGAAGATGAGGGTTTGTGAATTCTCTGAGAAGAAAAGAGATTCAGACAAAAATCTAAAGAAATCACCTTTGATTGTTTAGGGCATAGAATATAAGTCTGTTACATGATAAAGTCATTTATTGTCCGGTTTTTTTTTAATTAATTTTCTAATTCTATTGCACTGTTTATAAACACAACAAATATTTCCACTGAAGTTTTTTCTCAAAATGAGTGAATAATGATATGGATAAATGGTAGGCATAACACTATTGAGTAATATATATATATATATATTTTTTCAACTTTCTTTCGTACATTTGATGATATGCTGAAAAATGGTAGATAATTTCAATCGGACAATCATTTCAAATTAGATATAACTATTTAGATGATAAGCAGACTTTGCAGCACCCTTAATACTTACAATGGTAAATAATTCTTTCAATGATCGACCCCTTCGAGTAAAACAGTTCTTCGGTACTTTGATTAATTAATCTATAATACCTTGGATTTGTTTGAATCACAGTCACTTTTTTCCTGACCTTTGACTTTAGCGCGTTTGTACATTTTAAAAATGAGATCACTGGAGAACCAAGTCGTTGGTTGAAGAAGATAGCACGAAAACTGTTATTTATTTTCACTCCATTCGAGAAATACCAACTGTTATTTATTTTCACTCCATTCGAGAAATACCAGAATGAGAAATTAACTACATTAATTGAGAAACTTGGGTCTGGCATGATTTTAATTATCCATGAGACAGCCATCCACCAAATAGCAGTTGAAACTTCTACAGGGTCCATTACGGCCTTTAATAATGAATCGGCCCCCAAAATACAACAAAACTATTCATAAAACACAACAATCGACCAAATCTTTTGAAAAAAATGGTAAACGACTGGAAGGCACATTAATAATCTGGTGGGTTTAAACCTGTTTTTGTGCGATCAACCCTTTCCTTACTTGGGTTAGTGGTGTGGCAAAACAGCAACAAAACAGGGTAACAAACATTGGAAATAAATTAAACACTTGAGATCGATACTGAAAACCAATACAATTATAAAAGAAAAACCAAAAGCAACCGATCAGGAAGTCATTTTCACAAAGTGTTAATGGAACAAGTCCTGACCATTCCCAGAAGACTGCTAGTGGTGGATCAGTTGGCATGTCCAATTCTTCTCAAAGTTTTCCCTCAGTACGGTATTAATGAAAACACGTCCAATTGGATTTAGTGTTAAAATATCAGTAGAATTCAACGAAAACATGAGATATTGCAAATGCCAATTTAAAAATATATAGACAGGAAGAAGAAAATGGTATTGAAGGTGCTGTGGTTGGTGTGGGTGTTGGTAACTCCAGATCCCTGGTTGGTTGGATATTGCCGGACTGCCTGGCTAATCTCTGTTGTTCCCAACGAAGCTTGTCGAGACGAAGAGTGGACGGAGATTTCTTTTTAGGTTTAACTCTTGACGTTGCTAGGAACAGAGCATGGTTGCTGTCGCTCTTCATAACGAATGTAAACTGTTTAGTTCAGTATTTAGCTATTAATAAGAAAGTCAATGGGTACCCATTAAAACCATATTAAAAGCTTTGACTATATCCTTTACTGATAAGTTTATTTAAATGAATTTTAAGACCATAAAGATTAAGTTTAAATTTACGAGATTCCGGTTTTCAATCAGATGATTGAAAGTTTACAACCAAATTTTGATTCTAAATCTTTATATTTACGAAAGGGGCAGACAGAATAGTTTCTTGACTTAACATTATCACCGGCAAGTATGGTTACTTGCAGTGGTAGTGCTGTTTACTTTAAACACCTGTGGGCTATTCCATATCTTAGCTAAATAAGTGGGTAATGAACAATTGGCGAATAACTTTTCACTGTCGTATACATCTAGGAGTCATCCCTGAGGCCGGTTCATCCCATGGTTATTTTTAATCGTGAGTTACAATGAATACTTGGTCAAAAAGAAAAAAAAAACTTTCGCTAACACGACCATGCAGATAAATCAGGTTTTTAAATCCGAATTAACCACTTGGTATTATAGCCAATGGTTAATTTATCAGTTTACCCGAAATTCGAATATTCCAAAATGAATATTTGGTATTTAAAAATCGACAAAGTCCTTCTTTTCTTAGATTTTTGTAAGTAACGAACAGCGTTTTTAATACTGGAATACCACAACTATCGCATGTATCATATAACTTAGAATAGTGAAAAAGCTAGTTTGATGGGGAGGATAGGGGGTATCTTAAATTCTCCTTTATCCCTCCCTCTCTCCTTTCTCTCGCCCCTTTTTTTCTTTCTCCTACCTCTTTCATTTGTCTCCCACCTACATCAAATGTTTTTAGAAAGCATCCACGCTGCATGTTCCCGCATTACCCTGGTGTTTGATTAATATAAATATTTTGTTGTTAAAGTCATCCATGTTAACATTGAATAAAAACTATAAAAAGTAAGTACATTTTAAATACAAGAACATAATGATATAATTTTTTTATAAAAGGAATTCGATGTTACTAAAGGGGCAGACAGAAATCGTTCAGTCAGAAGACAGACAAGACAACAAAATGAAACGAAAAACAAACATAGAACACACAACACTACAATGAAAACTAAAGCTTGAGTAGCACGAACCCAACAAAAACCAGGATGAGTTTAGGTGCTCCGGAAGGGTAAGCAACTCCTGTTCCACTAGTGGCACCCGTCGCGTTACTCAGTAGACAAATCCGGTAAATAGACAAAATCGACGTTAGTCACAACCGGTATAAGGAACAGATTTTAAAGACCGACATTTCGATATAGTTACACATTACATTGTGATAACATTCTATAAATTTTGATATTTGTAGGGTTAATAATAACTCGGAATATATTTTAAACGAAATTCCATAATTTTAATATGTTTACAAATAAATAAATAATGAAGTTCATTTCCATTGGTGTCAGTATTACACAGATTACACTTTCTATTTTGTCTCGGGACGTTTAACCATCTATCAGTTTCAACTAGAAATTTTATGTTAGCGCATTTACAGATGAAGTTTACTTTAAATATGAAGAAGAAATTCTTGCTAAATACGGTTAAAAATACGGAACAAATAATCTATTCTTCGTCAGAATCTACAGGCATATTCTCAACATTTAAAATTACAACTGATTACCTGGTATGAAACATTTTAGACAGAGGGTTTTCATTCTATCATTCATATGCAAGAAGATACCATTTAATGCTAGACACCTGACAACAACATTTGCTCCTACCTAGCAGGAACAATACTAACCAGTTACTTGACCATCTTCCTCCTTAAACTCAATCCAGACATGATACTTTCTGGAACAATCACTATTTTCCATAAAAATGCAAACGTAACAAGCAGTCCACGCTGCAAGAAACGAGTCGACGAAAAGCTTTGTCTTATTTTTTCTTAGGTCAAATCACATGTGTAATGACGACTTTATTCAATATATAACGGCCGAAATATCTATAGAGATATATATACAGAAGATGATAAATATTCGGCTTTTAGGTAGTTAATAAAACGGACCTTAACATTCAGAAAATATGCAAACCATTAATTTCAAAAACATACAGCTTGCACAAAATCCTATCCGATGTTTATTGTCGGTCCTGATGGTTATATTATATACAGGCCATATTATGCCGACGGAGCGAATAATGATGCCTCAATTACGAAGCACGCTTACAAAACCAACGAAAATGCAAATTTGGCTGCAGCCGTCAAATATAATGTTAGCGGACAGGGTTTGGAGATGTTGACTTTCACAGGGACCAGCAATCCAACGTTGAGATGCCAGCTTTTCATCGGAGATTTTGTCAAAATTGTTTTCCCACTTTCAATTGCTTCTGATCATCGTTAGTTAGTGACTTGAGTTACAAAAATCTTAGCAAAAGATTTTGGATAATTTCAGGAGGAAGATTATCGTTAAACAAATAGTTGAAGAGAACAACCTTTTGAAAAATAGATCTCGTTTTAAGAAGTTAATGGCACAACGGAAATAACAGATTTTCCCACTTCAGCAACTGCGAGACATTACATTGGGTAATTTACCTCTCCCTGAAAGTCATATAAACAGGAATTAGAAGATACCAAAGGGGCAGACAGAAATCATTAGGTCGGAAGACAGACAAGACCATATTCAACAAAATGAAACGAAAGACAAACATAGAACACACCACACTACACTGAAAACTAAAGCTGGATTAACACGAACCCTACAATAACTAGGGTGAGTTCAGGTGCTCCGGAAAGGTAAGCAACTTCTGCTCCACTAGTAGCTCCCGTCGTGTTACACAGTAGACAAAGCCGGTGTATTGTCACAATCGATATTAGTCACAACCGGTATAGTAACGGCTTTGTATTCACGACTGTGGGAAGATATCTATTGTCATTTGTGAAATGGATATTTCGTACCGTCAACCGGTCATATGTCATGCATTCATGCTGCTTGCATGATTATGTCATGTTTCTTTCATTTGAACGATTGAATTGAAAACCTCCTGTCTAAAACGTTTTATACAAGCAGGTTATCAGTTGGAATTTTAATTGATAAGAATATGCCTGTAGATTCTGACGAAGAGATCCTCTCTGTTGAAAATGACATTGACGAGGAATGAGTAAATTACAATACACCAAACTATCAAAAGTTTCAAAATGAGTATATCAAATATCGTTGAAATTATAATTTTTTCCGCAGCTGAAGATTAAAAAAAATCCTATTACCATTACTTTGCGTCAGTCGTCCCAAATCCACCATTAAAAACTATCCCCGTTGAATCCGCCTGGACGATTGGGATCAAATTTTGCTAAACTATCCATGGCTGGTTCTCAATTAATCCCTGCCCGCCGACCAAAATGATCACAATACCTAAAAATAAAAAAAGAGGTTATGTATTTAAAAAAAATCTTCTGAAACTACATGTACAGTACTAAATTTCGTGGAACAGTCCCCAAATAGATTCCTACCAAAATCATGTTCGACATCTCCAACCGCCAACCAAGGTGGCTTTCGCAACCGAAATTAGTTAATCATAAAACCCTAATGTAAATTAACTGGAGATTAGTCTTGTCATCAACTATTGTAACCACTCTTTGATAGTAATCTACAAAATAAAACGGTCCAACGTTTCTTCCTGAGTCCAATTTTGAATACCAATGTGAGAAATCAAAAGTGTATAGTTATATGAGACAAAACAAATTTGAAACAAACTAAAGATAAAACGAAAAAAAAAAAACAAACAAAAAACAAAGGCTTGGAATCCACGAACTCAGAAAACAGGAGTGGGATCAGGTGCTCCGAAAAGGTAAGCATCCCCTGTCTTGCGCGCAGCACCCGATGTGGAATTCTGAAACTCTAAACGTCAATCCGAGAAGAGGTCAGCTTATTGTTGTATTACCGATAGCAGTTCCATAACTAGTTGAGATACACTGATGTCATATAGATCAACCAATTCACGATGGCGACCATAGAATTTAAGGAGAGACGATTTCAACCTTGATTGGATGTATCCTTTTTGAAGTAATTTATGCGACAATAGCAATGCTCCCTTTAGAAGTCCTGAAGCAAAGTAAAGTACCAACTTGGATCGAGTCACAACCAGGTGAGCGAACCAGGCTACCGACAGCCTCTGGATGTATTCATGTTGCCTACAAAAAATATGTTTTTGTGGTGATGGCTGTTAGAGGCAGAGGTCGTTTAACATGTACATTGTCATTTGATTGGGGCGATTTAAAATGTAAATCAAATCTTCGTAAAATCTCTAGATTCTATAGCTTCGTTTTTGATACGATGTTTTCTCCTTAACATCTACTTTTATGCTGAACATTTTCGTATTAAATTTACATGTGCCATAAATGTGCAAAATCATCAACTGTTTTGAAGTTTCAAGCTCATTGTCCGTATTTTTTCGGCTGTGAAATGTAAACAACTGTGCGGTTTAATGGTAATTGAGGTTTTGCATTGCAATAACTATGAATTAATTCAATTGAAAAATGTTCAGTTACTAGTGTTAGGGTAGATCATCTGGCATAAATTAATTGATTGACTGTTGCTTTACGTCCAGCTGGCAATATTTCAGTCATATTAGGACCGAGTAAGTTAACAAACAATAAATTTATTTGTAGACTGTGAGCAGGAGACCTGTAAGGGAGTAACTTTTAGACTGCCACTGGAAAAATTAAGAGTTGGATAGGGGCGGAAAATTTAGCCTTGCAACTGGCCGCATACTGACCATTCAAAATGAGCTGTTACAAAGGGTCGTTAACGCGGTTAGAACTTTCCTTAACACGGGGCATCCCTCCAGACGGATTGTGCATTTATACATCCCCCAAAACCAGGGACGCCGCTTTCAGAGGACTAATGCCTCCAGGACTGAGAAACCTAGAGCCAATACTTTCCCGGGCACAACCTTTGACAAGGGGAGTTCGAGTATTTAAACATCCCGCTCGAACTATAAGACGCCACTTTCTGCAGGCGCAGAATCCGAACGGCCTATTTCTATACCCCGGCCGCTCTCGGGGACTCTGTGATAAAAGCCATGTGAGCTTTTTTACATCACTTTACCTTTGTCCTCGTCAGTGTGATCTGTTAATTTATCAACTTCAATCTTCTCTTCGAAAACCACAAAACCAATATACGAAAACTAAAACTAACTGGAATAATCTATTAGAAGTACACAGTCCTCTACAGAACTTGTGAATCATTTCTATATTAGAATTAAGAAAACGGGACGAATTTTCATGACGCAGGAGTGATCGTTAGATGATTAATTTGTTTGCTATCAAACATTTGAAATGCTCGCCACTTCAACATAAGACACTAGGAAATTCCCTTTATTTTAACGACATTTTCAGTGGACTTTGTGATTTTAACTGCCAACTGATAATAGAAGGGGCAGACAGAAATAGAGACAAGAGCATGGCCAACAAAATGATACGAAACACAAAATTACCAATGTTAAAGAAATATGGAAAATTTAGGTATGCTATATGTACATTTCAAGGAGTAACCTCTCATCA
>JARWCS010324205.1:0-12627 GCA_034783895.1 Geukensia demissa | reverse complement strand
TTTTGTACATATATTTACTTCCTTATTTTCGAAGTTATTTTCAATCAATTTTCTGTTGACTAGTCCTTTACGCCTATAATAACGAAAAATGACATTATGTTGTACAGGTACGTGGAACGACAAAAAGAGAGACAAATATTTGTACCTGCGTTTGCCATCTTTTTAACAAAACAAAGATGAATCAAAGCTTTTGATATGTCTTTTAGTTTTGAATGGGGAATTAGTGGTATGAAGGGTGGAGAAATCAGATGTTTTGATGTTATTGCAAGAGGAAAGAAGGCATTCTTACAGGTCTTTTCATTTTTTTAGTTTCGTGGTCACTCCTGGGTATTGATACTCTCCATCATTTTGAAGATTTAAAATTGTCTCAAAAACGGTTCAGATTCCCACCCTAGATCATGTATATTCTTGGTCAGCATGAAAAGACAACTTCTTAAGGTATCTCGCGTGGTAATCCCTACCCCCTCATTCAAAATATTACAAGATATCTAAAACAGTTCAAACTATAAAAAAGAGCATCAATGGGTTCTGCCTCACACCATCGCCATTTCTGAAATTTCTAGTTGTCTTAAAGAAGTTCTGTAAAAAAAACTCTAAAAGACTATTTAATCAGAGCCTTTACAATTAAACTGGTATTCCATCAGTAAAATTGATATTCTGAAAGGCCTTGTTCGATTATTTTATTTTAATCTATCAAAACCACAGAGAATCGCGAGGATATCCATCGTGGCTGCTTCTTTTAGTGTTGAGTTCCGTGGCTAAAATGATTGCTCACTAGTTCTGACTGGAGTTGTAGTCCCTTAAAGCCTTCACTTTACCCTGTAATGTCTAATACCGGAAAATTGTCAAAAAGGTTATTTTTTCAGAGAGCGGTACTGTAGCCCTTCCGGTCCAACTTAGTTAAACCCGCTTTTTGGCGCGTCCGCATTGGTCATCAATGTTGAGTTGTTTGTTGGATTTATATGTACAGCATATGTCATGTTTCATCTTGTTTATGTTCTCGGTATTTCCGTGTCTGTCGACATGTCCCATTTTGTCTGACCCTTTTGGATTTTTATCTTTTTTTGCAAATTTTAACTGCGGACTGAAATTTTGTCGAATAATTCAACTCTTGATTTATCTAAAAATAATCTTCTTTTCGGTATACTTCTTCAACTGCCATCTCTTACGACAACAATAAATTGTAGGAACTTGATCCAAAGGCTAAACGACTTAAAGACAACTTTGGATAATATGCGTTAAATTATAATATTGCATGGTTGAATATCGTAAATTGTTCGTTTTTCGTTTGAAGACTCGTTAAGAAAGTGTTTTTGTCACAACTAATCGTTGTTTATGTGTCATTACCCGCAAAATTAACATTAAATTCATTATTTATGTACTTTCGTTTCAATTTTTTCTTTTATTTATCATTACCATTCGGAAGAAAACACTTTTTAACGAAATAACAACATAACTTTTCAAACAACATAATGATTCCATTTTTGGAAAAGCGTAGGACATTTAGCATAATTGCAATAGAGACCTTGTCCAAAAATGAGGTCGTTATAATAGAGCTGACAGATGACACCCTTGTTCATGTTGTTTTTAGATTATCTTAATGAAAAGTTCAACAGTGGATTTTTAGTTGTAAAGACACAGTCGTATTAGGTCTTTTGTTAGCGATATATATTCCTTATATGTTTTATTACAAAAGTCAATATTGCATTTGCAATAAAGGCACATATGAACAACTGACAGTTATCAGTTACCGGGGCCAAATAAGATGCAGTCTGGTTTGATAACATGTTATCAAGCCTTCCGTTAAACCTTATAGTCTCTGTTGGACAAAATAAATTCCAAAAGCCGTGGAAGCACCTGCAGATGTTTAGTCCCACCATAAGTTTTATTGAGGTTACCTAAGATGACACAAATTCATTAATAGACACGATAAATAATATTAATAAATATCCGCAAATGAAATGAACGCCTTTTTCATATCGGCATTTTGTATCATCTTATCAGCTTAAGATTCTCGAGATGATAACAGCGTCGGTACTGAAGGGGGCCATAATTTATAATTTTTGGCTGTCGGTTGGAGTCATCTGCTCTTTTTGCGGTTAACTTTTTTCTGTTGTTTGTGGGAGTATATATCATGTTTAAAAATACATACACGCGAATATTAACAAGTACCAAAGTGACATGAATGATAAGTGAAGATATGGCATAAATGTGAATGCGGAAGCGCCTTTACAAGCAGATATCCAACTTTTTTATCTAGAGGTCAAACAAGACCTTCAACCAGGTATAGTCTTATGAAAAATGCGAAATTAATATGAACACGTAAATTAGAATAAAAATAATAATATCGCGAAATAAAAACGCAAAGGATACAAATACAGTATTTAAATAGAAAAAGAGGGATATGGTGTAAATATTTATGACACAATAATCTCATATATACAGGTAAATTCCAAGCAAAGGAACAGCGCTTTGATTGCTGTTCTTTAACCCATTGTATACCATAGGAACTTGATTAAGCATATTTGTTTTCCTTATATCTGTAGGACATTTGTCTGGGTTCAAACAGTAGAATTACATTACAACAGTAAAAATCTTATTCTACCTAATTTAATCTAATATATATCGTCTCAAAACTAGCTATTGATTCACTTTTAATGCCATAATTCCTGACACTGAAGTGGTTATGTAATGTTGTAATCCAATGGTATCCAATGGTATTGTTATTTAATATTACCGGAGGGGATTCCCAATAAGTCTAGCTTTTATTAAAAAACAGGAAGCATAGATATACAGACGGATGTAGATTTGAATGCGTGATATAAAGTCATTTATTATTGGAATTTCATTTGATGTGATTATAGTCACGACTGTTTTTGTTAACCGGTATTTTTCTTTAAATAAGGCATTAAAATTGCACTTTGAAACTTTTGTTTCGTCTATCAATTTCAAAACTGTAAGCTGTTCAAAACGAAGTATGTGCGATAAGGGCTTTATTTAGCCCCAATTTGGTAAAATTAGGAATAGTCTCACATCTTTTATTTCTTATTCATTTTAAAGTTCAAATATTTGAGCAAAATAATTAATATGATTTTTCACAATTTGAACATGTAAATGGTTATTTAAAGCCATTAACAACCTCAGTGATGTAATGGGATGCGTTCTCGTCTCGACTGTAGAAGGTCAAACCAAGGACATTGAAATACGTATCCGCTAAGCACACAACATTTT
Source organism: Geukensia demissa (assembly GCA_034783895.1). Lineage (NCBI taxonomy): Eukaryota > Metazoa > Mollusca > Bivalvia > Mytilida > Mytilidae > Geukensia > Geukensia demissa. The sequence goes on along the minus strand of JARWCS010324205.1, from coordinate 9,396 downwards.
AGAGTAAGAGCAAAGGCTAGTCGACTCAGAGTCAGAATAATGTGCGTGGGTAAAGTGGCCAATTGGTAAAAGGGTCACTGAAATTGGTATTATTGAAAATATCTTAAATAAACTAGTCCACTTTTGAAGACTTTGTTTAACAACTTAGTGCAACATTTGCCAAAGAACGTATTAACCTCAAGTTTTTTGGGATGTTTCTGATTATTGACACTATTTCAAACTGAACTGGAAAGATACGATTTTTGGGGTCACTTAGTTTTTTCAATATTTTATAGTCTATTTATCCTTTGCTATTAAAACTTTTGGCTCTGCTGTATAAATAGAACACAATGTTCTGTTCAGGTTTTATTTTTGTCTAAAATATACTGTCATAGCTAATAGAAAAAAAGACAATTTGACAATAAAGTGAATATGATCTCCCTTAGGAAATACTTATGATTCTATTGACAGCAATATTTTCGTTCTTTTTGCCACATTGTCAACATTTACTTTAATATTCATCCAATTTGGACACAAGCAACAGAAATAGTACTAATACAGGAACTGCTTATCCTTCTGGATCACCTTATTTTTTAATTCCTTTTGTGTGTGGGATCGTGTTTTTTTTATTGTGATTCGTTTTTCTATGTTATTGTTACATTCAAGTAAAAATTAAATGTAATAAATGGTCAATTTATGTATTCTCCGTAAAGGGTGTGAGGGTTACAAATCAGTTGTTTCGACCGCATTTACAAAATTATGTCCAACCCTTTTCTGTTCGTTGAAAATGGAAAGGCATCTGTTTGCTTCACAAAATAGAACAAAGAATTAGGTCTTAATTTTTCCTATTTGCTCTTAAATATCAGAGCAACCATGCAGGAATCGTGTTTAATTTTAAAAGACACGTTATTTTCTGTAGCGTTATTAAAGTAGTCGCTTCAATCAGATGTTTGCTTCACAAAATGGAACAAAGTATTAGGTCTTAATTTTTCCTATTTGCTCTTAAATATCAGAGCAAACATGAATAGCAAGATTTGAATTACTCTTTCTTATTTTAGTATGAAAGTTGAACAAGGAATAATAAAAGACATTTCCTTGAATTTGCAGTGAAGAAAACATCTGTATGGTCAGTCTAGTGACATTCCTCTAGATAACCATCATTTTATATTTTTGACGACTGTCACGCAACCATGCGGGAATCGTGTTTAATTTCAGAAGACACGTTATTTTCTGTAGCCTTATTAAAGTAGTCGCTTCAATCAGATGTTTACGCTGACAATAAAAAAGACAAATACATGTTTACCAATGTTGAATGTTCGTAAAGCATACATGTAGAAGGACAAAGATCAAATATAGTTAAAGAAGTAATCAAATCTAAAAAACTCGAAATATCAAGCTACTAGGTGCAATATGTTTTAAAGCATTTTGTATTTTCATTGCTTTAGAATTTAAACAAATGCAGCAAATTTCTGTAAACATTATTAGATAAAATGTCTTGGTTGGTGAATACCCTAGTTGACTTCTGGTCCACCAGCAAAGGCGTCGAATCAGTGCTTTTAAACACAAGTTTACCAATGTTGAATAAACATGGTGATTTATTGTTTGCTATAAATACATCTCATCAGTAGCACTGGAACAAAAACGAATGTGCATAACAAATTCAAAGTGATTGAATTCTCACTGCATGTGCCATCTTAGAAAAATTTCCTTGTCCGTTCAGAAAAAAATCAAAATAAGCAATATAAACATTTCAGAAATGTTTGTCATTGTTAATACTTTGTATTGGACACGGTTAAAGTAAAAGGCATTTTTAGAGCGGAAAATAAAATATTTGCAGTCATTATAACACGAATAAGGATGATCCATTAAAAAGGGAAAAATAGATATGAGGGGCACCTTGTATTAGTTACTGTTTAGAAAAATTAAAGAGATGTTTATATTTTAAAAACTTAACAGGTATGAATGGGATTCAAAATTACTGTTATTTTAAAATGATAAATCTCATAATAATCATCCTTCATTACTTAATATAAGTAGGAGGATGCAGTGTGTGGCTCTACAAACATATAATTTAATCAATGTAATCTTAGTTTTAAGTGTTAAACTTAAAAGACAAATATCCATGATATGCACTCTTATATTTATAAAATGTGTGGTATACAAGTGAATTGGACTTAAGAGTTTGACGATTGCTTGTTCTAATGAATGAACTAATATTGCACTCAGTTACCAATAAAAAATAGGAAAAGTACATATCACTGACAAAACCTGCTAATTGATGTATATGGATTTAATATCAGCTGTTGAAGCCTATAAAATATTTAATTTACAGCGATTTCAATAATTAATTGATGAAAGTTTATCTAATATCCATTTAATTTGCCAATAAACAAATAAATACTTATTTTTATTATTCATTTAAAATTGGGAAAACATAATTAAGTAATTTTAAGCTACATTTTCAACGCTGAATTAACTATCAATAAACTATCAAAATACTTAAATAGTATTATGATATCTAGAATAGTGATTGCAATAAAGATTACAGGATTGTATTTTTTCGGCATTTTATAACAATACCATTGGTCACAAACAAAAGAAGAATTCGTTGTTAAACATAGGACAGTTTTATTTCCCTTTGTTATTTCGATCAATGAAGAAAACCTAATCTTTCAAAACTGGACTCCAAAATATCTGTTTGGATATGACTACTCTATTTATTATGTTTGGATAACAGTCTCCCTGTGTTATTGTTCTTATAAAGGTGATGAAAGTTTAATCCTTAAAATACTATCGCAATCGTTTGACGTATACGTCCTCCAAGATCCACCTGAGTTTACCCCCCGATTATTGGTGGGGTTCGCAACGCCAATATATTTATGTTTGTTTTAAGTTTTTAACATATAGTCCGCGACTTGTTCCGTCTTGATCTTGTCCTCGAGATTGCTGTGTCAATCGACAAGACGTATTATAGTATGCCACTCTCCGTCCGTCACCAGCACCTCGTACAATGACAAACACATTGATATATTTTTATAAAAATCTTTCAGCAATTTTTTATGAATAAAAAAAGGAAGTCTTTTTGTTCATGGACATAAGGTCCCTTTCGATTTTCATGAAATTCTCCTTAACATTTCCGATTTATTACATTTTTGTATGAAAACAGAGCCACCCGTTTATGCGCTCTCACTAGAAAACTCTTTTAGATGTTAATGAACTTAAAGGAAAATTTTTATTCAAAATGTATCTATAAACATCAGTTCCCTTTCAATAATAATAAAATTTTATTTTAATGTTTTTCACTTTATTCATATATATATATATATATCTCCATTTTTTGGCATTCTAACTGAAGAACGCTTTCAGCAATTTTTAAGAAATTATAGAAACGTCTCGATATACATAAACAAAAGCTCCCTTTGGACAATCATAAAAATCTCATTTCACATTTCCGATTTTCTTAACATTATTCATAAAAAGGGCTGTTTTCGAGTTTTTCACACTTTGAAAAGGGGGTCCTTTCAGTTTTCACAATTTTCAGCGTTTTTTTTTTCAAGTAATCATGATTAAGTAATGGTAATTTTCTTTTAGATGTATGGTTATCGCAGGAATATTGCTGCATATTGATCCGAGCAGAATATGTTAGTGCAAGAGCTTGCAAGTGCAAAAAATTTTCAACAAGGGACAATATTTATTAATATTCGCACCATTACTTTTTATTGTATATCAAAGCTTTAAAAAACTGTTATACCTACATTTACGTAGTCCACGGCGTCATTTTCTTAGCGTTCACAGAATTGTTTTTTTTAAATATCTGTACCGTTGCCCATGGAATATCGGACTGTCAAATAAGGAAAACACTTATTTATTTTAAAAATAAAAACATGATTCATTTCGATTTGTTTGGATATGAGTGCTTCTTTCGCTATATTTGAATCTTTGACTTCCTATGTTTTGGTTCTAATGCTACTGATGAGAGGTTACTCCTTGAAATGTACATATAGCATACCTAAATTTTCCATATTTCTTTAACATTGGTAATTTTGTTTTTTTTTTTTATCGTCCCTTTTTTACCTCTAGTGTCTAATGAAGGTGAATCTAGAAATGCACTTTACAGGCATCCAATTTGGCTTTTGAAAATTGCAATAAACGTATAAATGGAAGATGTGGATGGTGTTTGTCTGACAAATATTCTATATCCTTTCTTTAACAAAATATTAATTTTCAATAAGAAAGTTCATATAGAAAAAAACAAAAAACAAAAATGGGTTCTAACTCTCTATAGCGAGAAAAAAAAGTAAATGCAATTACTAGTTTTACTAGTACGTTTTACTTGTATCATGCAATACTCTTTTTTCCTTTGGTGTTAAGTTATATTTTTTTCTGGCAGCACAATCATTTTCTTGGTTTTCTTGCAGGCATATTTCTGAAGTTTTTTTCTCTCCTTAATATTTTTTGTATATCTCTTTGAAAAATAATTCAAAGATACCAAAGGAATAGACAGAAGCCAGATGAAACTGAAAACTAAAGCTTGAGTACATGTAACACAAAAATTACAAAAACTAGGGTGAGATGAGGTGCTCCGAAAGGGTAAGCAACTCCTGCTTAAATAATGTCATCCGTCCTGTTACTCATTAGTCAAACCGGTGTTGAGTCACAATCGATGTTAGTCACAACTGGTATAGGAACGGAATCGTAGTCACGACAGTGGGAATATATCCATTGTCATTTGTGAACATGATTTCGAACCGGTTAACCAAATCATGATAGCGACCAAAAAATTTCCCAAGTGATGACTTTAATTGGACGTTTAGAAATATTAGCTATAGGTAAAATAGCTTTCCAATCATCCACAACTCGCTATCAATAAAATATTTACATGAAGTACAAGCCCCGGAGTAGCGTGTATACTCCCTATGTAAGTGCAGATATGTTGATGAATAAAACGAAAAAAATATGCATATTTACAATTTAAACTGTTAAATACTGTATTGATGTCGACAAACACTGGAAATGTCTGTTTCGAACCTAAAGATAAAACACAGTTGTTCAACCCATAATGTTATTCTTTCAGTCAATAGGAAGCCCTGAACATACCTTTATCGTTCAATTTTAACTTATATTCCTGAATGTCACATTTACAACTTTACATTCAAATATAAGCCATTGAAAATATAAAACCCAAATGATAATACAACTAAAATTAATATCTCATGTAATGAATACTCAAAAACTTTACAATAAGAAATGATGAAGATATATACAGTACAATACACGTACATTGCCGGAAAAAATAAAATTTATTTGTATGAGCTTCAGAAACGGGTAAAATGTCGCGAGGCTTAATTTCTAATTTTTTTGTCGCAGATGATACTGTAGTATATAATTTATTTTTAGTTAAATAAAAAAAATTTCCGTAAGGGGTAATGTCAGTTTTTACTACTTTCTTCATTAATAAAATACTGCAAAACAATCGCCTGAATATAATGGTATAAAAATTATCTTGAATTTTTATACAAACTACGCTCCTTTAATAATCCTTCCGAAATGATTGGCACTTACGATTTTTCCACCATTTACCACACGCACTTCTCAAATAAAGACTAAAATATCTGATTCATAGTTGCTTTCTCAAAAAGAACGGAGAAAGACGATACATACACTGTTGTCAGTAGAACCAGAACATACTTCAATGCAACACAAAAAATAAAAATTACAGAGGAGGGTATTTCAAAAATATATATTTCCTTATTGACAACATCCTTGTTCAGTTTGATGGTTTTCCAGCAGACGATCGGAATTTCAATGGGCACTTCTTGTGCTTTTCTCCTCGCCGATCTATATCTTTACTCGTTTGAGGCAAACTTTCTTCAAGAACTATCTCAGAAAAAAGTTAGCCCAAACCATTAATGTCAGCTTACGTTATAAAGATGATATTCTCTCACTGAATAATGCTCGATTAGTTTTATTTTCACCTCACCTTTACCCAAAATAAGATGAAATTAAGTCACAACAGACACTACCAAGTGAAGGTTTTACACAAAATTACATGTATAAAAAAAACGTTATGATATCTTCACCATATTAAAAACATGATCAACTCTCAGCGTTTCTCTAGACCGAACTGGGTCGTTGACACAGAAACTGCTCAGACAAGGAGAGGTTCTTCCTCAGTTAGAGTCATCACTCCAGAAAGTTTGCGATCGACACTGCAATCCCGTCGGCCGATATGGAATATACTTTTCTGAGATAAAGACGGATATTTTCCTGTGAAGTTGCGGAGTAAACAAAACACAGGCTGTTAGCTTTCTCCGCCCTGAGGAGGTGATCCCATCGAATCTCCCCCTTTACCCTGAAATGACTAATACCGGATTGTAAAATGGACAATGCGGAGGATGGCTTTAAAGAGGCAAAAAATGCTTACCGTTCTGGACTATCTGAGTTCAACGCCGGTTTTTAGGATGAGGTCAGCATTGTTCATAATTGTTTGCTTTTAGTTGTACATGAACACTGTCATGGTCCGTCTTGTTCGTGTTTTCGAGATTGCCGTGTCCCATTTTATCTGGCCTTTCGGTTTTCGTTCACTTCCTCTTGATACTACACTTCCCCACATCCTTTTTTGAAATTATCTTATCTCATAAAGTGCGCAGTTGATAAAAGAGATCAAAATGTATTTGCCGTAGCCGTGCCGATGAAAAAAGGTAACTTACTTGACTTGGAAGGATGTGATAAATTCCTTTTTTTCTTGACAATATTTAAATCAGAACGATTGATGGGTTGATTGTTTTCTAATGTCCAGTGGCAAATATTTCATCCATATTCAGAACAAAGTATCTAAATAATAAATCATAAAAGGGGCTAGCTGGGGGCTAGGCCGGGAATTTAATAGCCAAAGAATGCCAAATTGGGACTGCTTGGGTAGGGAGAGGAAACTTAACCTAAGCAAATGGTCACCTACGGAACAATAATTACGAGGTGCTGCAAAGATATCTTTAATGTACTGAGAGCTTGGTATTTTCCCAACACGCGCGGTAACGTTGCCGTCCGAGAACGGCTGAGAATTTATACATCCCGCCCATCCAACGGAAGCCACTTACAGAGGGGTTCTACCTCATGGCAGAGAAACCGAACCCCGGATACTCTCGTGTGGTTTAGTGTTTGTTGAGTAGACAAAATGCCCAAACAACGGACGCCCCATTAGCAGGCGTTCTACTCGCAGGCAGAGAAACTGAACGGCCAATTTCTATATCCAGGCCGCCCTCGGGTGAGGGGGATATTTGAATAAGTTTTTGTGATAAAGTATATCGACAGGTTGTAGTAATTTTTATGGGTACCAACCGCGCCCCTTCAGTTTCAGACTTATTTCTTTGCTCTTATGAATCCCAGTTTATGGCAACACTCCACAAAGATCCAAATACGGCACTAAAATTTACCAAGCTACCATGTCTCATCAGTTACTTGAATAAACTTATACATATAGGTTATCTTTATTACATTTTATTAAGATCTTTGAATATTGTCTTCTCTAGAATCAACATTGACTTTCTGCTCAATATTTAAATCAAACCTAAATTAAATCAATATTTTTTTACATTTTTTCCTACATGCTGTCGATAATTTTTATTTTTGGCACTTGTACAATATCTAGTTTTCTTTGGTTTTTAATGATATTTTATGCTTGATCTAACCAAGTGGGTTTAGATTTTGACCTATCTGTCATCCCGTATTTGTTTGTAATTTACTGGTGTCCGTGTTGGATAACTGTCTCAGACAATCATACAGCGCATCTTTTTCCTATACTGCATTTTTCTGCCGGTAGTGATGTTGTGCAACTTATATTTTTTAATATGGTTTGGCACCTTTGGTAAGTAATCTTGGTAAAATAATGGTTCTCTAGTCAATCCAAGCAGGCAACACGGTCTTCCATGCACAAAAGAGTCAATTATAAAATAGTTTTATACAATATTGCGTGAAGGAAAAGAATCCGTCAGTTTGTTTAACTTGGTTCTTATCCCTTTGAACAATTTTGCAAATAATATCAAATGTTTTAACTAAATGGAAATGAGGCTATTCAAATAAATGGAAAGGCACCCCCATAGTACAAATGCAAACAAAGCATTTAAAATGATTTCGATGAAAATAGTTTAGTCCTTCAGACATCAAACATGGTTTCCATAAACAAGTTCCTGATTTGAAAATTATATAATATAACTTGGCCAAATTAACCGAACTTAAAGAACCTTTAAAGAAAGTGTTATGGAATTTGATAAATATCACATGTTACATATGCATTTTATATAAAGGAAATATTTCATCTTCCAAAAAAAAAAATGCAATAGCTGATCATATTCTAATCTTTAAAATGAAACTGCAAATGTATTTTTTCTTTTGTGTTACCAATGTAGCAGAATAATCTCGCTTTATAACATATTCTAAAGAATAGGTTATATATAATTATTTTTTATTGTCATCAGTGGAACCAGCCCACTATTTATCCAGCTTTTGGTTTGCTACTTTTAATCATTTAATATTTTTCAAACTTTTTCCTTATAATTATAATAAGAAAAACCTAAATATATTACCATCCCTATCTGATAATCTGTCTTAGTGTGTGGCAAAATTAATTGGTTGTGTAAGAGTTAACTAGTTGGCGACTGATACTGAAGGTAATGTTTCTAAGGATATTAATGTAAATCCACAACAAATGATTACATCTATTTACAATTTATTATTTGATTTGATTTTATAAATAAACGTAAAAACCAACTGACAATTACAACACATGTACATGTATAAGTAATGTAGTTAAAACAGAACTTAATGATTTCAGAATGAAAAAGGATATATACATAATAACAAGAGTATGCAAATACTTTTTACTGTATAGTATAACCGCGTTGAATGTAATATTACACGTTTAACTTTATCATAATGTAACATTTTAATAAAGTGATTGAAAAATGGGTGAGAAAATGCCATAAAAATAGAATATTTTAGTAATTTTTATACAAATTGACGTTATCAGTAAAAAACTTCACATAATGGAAATGTCCAGTAAATTATTCTATTATTCACTGGTGAATAACCTCTCATTAAAGCAGTAAATAAAGTTAAGTTTACCGAATATATCCCCTTCAAAATTCAAAATAAATTATCTGAGACATATGGAGGAAGTTTGTGTCACTTTCCGAAGCAGTCATATATATACACTCCGACAAAAGTTAAGCGCCACCTTATTTATTTTGTAAATATCTTTTTTTAAAATTTGCGACCACATATTTGTCAACATAAAATTCAATTTGACATGCGATACGTCATCAATCGATTATTTTGTGTTGTTTAAAAACCGGTTTTCAGTTAGTGTGATACGTAATTACACAAGGCATGTTTGTCAATTTTAAGTTGTAGAAGTTTAGA